>CM076139.1:7492806-7680306 GCA_038025085.1 Tetragonia tetragonoides
AAGATGAAAGAAGAGAAACGTCACCAGATGATGCAAAATCTCTTCGGAGAACAATCAGAAGATGAAGAAGAAGAGGAAGTTGATTCTGAGCATGAATCTAATCAACATCGCCCTAATTATATCTCCGTATGTGTTCAATTTCCTCGATTTCTTTTCGTCATATTGAAATTATACTTTTTTTTTTGTTGCCATGATTATTGTTCGTTTTAGTAGTATTCGATTAATGGTTGTTCTCAATTTATACCTTTTGGTAATTAATTTAGGTGAGTTTGTTGCTGTTATCCACCAGGAACTGCTAATTTAGCTTGTATGTAAGCTTAATTTGATCAATTAATTGAAATTGCGAGCTTAGTTTTTAGCATAAGATTATGAAATAGTGCTCCTCATACTTTGCAAGGAAAGGGTTGAATTTTAGGTTTTTTGAGATTTGGTAATTTTGTCATAATTTGGGGTGTTTAAGTGTGATATCATATGGAAAGTCCGAAGGTCGGACAAGGGTTTTCTGGGGGGAATGTAGAAGCTTGATAGTATTCACCCGCTATATATTTGTATTGCTGCAAAAATAAGGGAATCATAATAGCTCAGACCTATCACCTAAGTCATGACTGAGGCCAGTTTTGAATCTTAAGAGCTCTATTTGTGTTCTTTGGATGTTTTTCGGGTAATGCCTTATTGCGTTTATGTCTCATGCTTTGTGTGCTGTGGAGCCATTCACGTTCGTGAAAATTGTACACTCAGAAATAGGAGCATTTCTTACAGTTAATCTTATGTCTTTGGAATTACTATATATCTTGATCCATCAGTGTCACCACCAACTTTCCAGCTCTGTTCTAGACCTTTGGTCCTCCTTTTTTCTGTTATTTTCTTTTCCATTTTGGCTTTGGCCTTTTGGAATTTGTTTTTTTTTTTCTTTTTCTTCTTGTGTAAAATGAAAAAACTGTTGGTTGTATGCTTAGTACGGTTTTAAGTGAAATAAATTGGTGAAACAATTGAGAAAGAAAGCAAGGTTGTTGCCATTTGTTTGAAACAACCTCTTTGTCAGTATCAGTTAGAGGTAAGGTTGTCTAGATCTAGGCCTGCCTAGAACCTGCTTGCTGTGGGATCTACGATCTACCTAGGTGTTGTTGTTATTGTTGTTTTATGACTTTATATTTGTTTTATGGTTGCGGTGCTTGATTTAGTCAATCTGTTTCACCAAAGAATTAGATCATGTGCACTACGTGTTGATGCCAGCATTTTCTCGTATCGATATTGATTAGGATGAAAATGATGGAGGTCCGGAACAAGAAGAACAAGAGGTTGAAGGTGAAGCTTTTGTAGAGGGGCAAGGGGAGGCTGAAGGGGAGAGTGAAGGCGATTTTCACGAGGAAGAGCCAGAAGCTGGAGAGAGTGAAGGTGAAAGAGAACAAAGTTCCCACGAGGTAGAAGCAGGTGAACAACAGGAAGAAAGCGAGGCAAGAGAAACAGATAGTGAAGAAAAAGAAGATTACGCTCCAAGAGTAGCGACAAGCAGAAGAAGAGATGTGGTAGACAGTGGATCAGAAAGATCTGAAGAACAAGAACCTCATTATGTTGACCCAGAGGATGAAGAAGTTGGTCAGACTAGAAGTCGGGGGTAAACAACAGACTTTTATTTTATATCTGTCAAACTTCTATATTTTTCATCATGTTGTTATGTGTCTTGAGCTGCCTTTCTGCTTAGTCTTGTGCCTTTGTTAGCATTGATATATAATAAACAAAATTACACGTTCCATCATGTGAGAATTGCTGTAGGATTCCTCTTTTTTTTGTACTTTTCTGATTGAAATAAAAAGACAGGCTGGTACTGCCCCCTCCTTCATCTCTATGGTGTTGCAACAAGTGCCTTCCCACTCTTTTTTCTCACAAGGAGCTTCTATTGCAAGGGACATAACTAGGTGCAACCTGATGCTGTGTCCTTATTCTAGAATCTAGTGTTAGAACTCAATTTATAGAAGCATATTCCATTCTAAGTCTGTTGTATTTAATGTTTTAGTATAGAAATCAGCTAGGCTAGTGATAAGTTGGTTTTACGTTTATTTGAGCTTTCATTTTAGTTACAGAAGTAATGTATCTAGACTTAAGAATTCAAACTAGTTGGTTTTACGTTTATTTGAGCTTTCATTTTAGCTACAGAAGTAATGTATCTAGACTTAAGAATTCAAACCTAGTTCATTGTAAGCGGTATCGGTATCTGCTATCTACACGACTCTCTTGCTCGATCAACATTGCACATCAGATAATTGGCCCCCGAGAAATCTGTGTGTGTGTGTGTCTGTCTGTGTCTGTGTTGCATGGTGGTTTTGAGCTTAACATGTACTGCATTTTGCAATCTGTCCCGTTCACTTGTACTGGTTGGCTCGTGCCATTAATTCTTCCTTATTAAAAGCTAGAAGAGTTAAAATCCCTATTTCAGTGGAATCAAATGCACTAGCTGCCAGCCCCCAGCCCCCAGCCCTCTTCTCTTTTCCCTACTGATGCTATATTGAAATGGAACAGCTTCTTGTTAGCATTATTAAAATATCATGCAAGAATCTCTTCCATTGCATTACTAGAAAAGAGATGGGGCCTGGGGGAGTAGCCAGCTAGCACATATCATTCCACTTAAGTAGGGATGTTTACTCTTCTGCCTCTCAGAGAGGAAGACTTAATGGCAGGAGTCAAGTGTCAACCAGTACAAGTAAATAGGACATTTTGCTAAATGCAGCATATGCTGAGCTCACAACTTCCATGGTGTGAAAGGGACTGGGAGAGGGCGGCTGGCTGCCAGTACATCTGTTTCAACTGACTTGGGGTTGTTTGCTCTTCTCCATCTCCACGAGGAAGACTTAATGGCACGAGCAGCCGATAGGACCGATACAAGTGCATGGGTCAGTTTGCAAATGCGGTGCATGATGATCTATTAACTTCCATGTTTAAATTGGATCCCCCCCCCTCTTACTCTTAAGGTCCAGTAATTAGTGTCTAATGCCATGTGCAGAACTGTGGAATTCTTTGATGATTAATTGGAAATCACATATATGAAAGAAAAACATGTAGAGTTGTTCTGCTATATACTGTAGATATATTTCATTTTTTTTTTTGTTACTAAGACTCGCTTTTAAAATAGGGGATCTCCTGAAGAGGAGATGGATCAGACCCGCATAGCACACTCAACTGCTGAAATCCGTGATGTATTTGGAGATTCTGATGAAGAAGAGCCAGCAGAGTTTGGTGTTCAACATGATTTGGAGCAGCAACCAGTAAGACTTAAAAGCTGTATACCTTGTTTTTGGAGTTTTATTTGCTGCAGCTGCTCCACCATGAATATATTGCAGCTATAAACATGTGAATAATTTTGTTGCTTTATTAGGTATCCCCAGCTGAAGAGGAAGAAAGCTATGAGAAAAATCTCATGCCAGATGATTTTGTGCGTGATGACGATGCTCAGTATCCGTCGGAGGAGGAACTTGAGCCTAAATTTAAGGAGAAACCAGTTGGCCCCCCAATGGAATTAGAGATACCTCTGCGGCCACCTCCTGCACTCCCAGAGAAGGTTCTTCTCCTTCCTTCTTTAATGCATTGAAGGTTGATTTTGAATGTTATGTAGCTGCAATCCTGTGTGGATTTCATATCTGCCCAATCTATGATGGTTTGATGTGGTGGTATTTATGTGGTTGCACGAAATTGGAGTTACTTGTCCAGACAAGAAGGATGCTTTCTTTTTTCCTTCTTGTGGTTAATGACAAGCAAAACATGATAAAAAAAACATTTTTTTAGCTGGTATAGTCCCCAATATTGGCCACTTACAAAATTGTCATTTCATGGTGCTTCATCACTCTGCTGGATTAATGGTTTGATCAATTGATTCTTCTCCGTTTCACCTTCTCCACAATGTAGTGTTAAATTAAGCATATAAATTTTTTTTCTAGGAAAAACATTGTTTTTCATAGGTGTTAGTTTACCAATTAATTCCCTGAGTAGAAAAGTTTAGTTTTAGCAATGCTCTTATGCTATTGTATATTATTTCTTTAGCCAAGAAAAGTGTCATCCAAGTTGCTCTGTCATGTTTGGGGCACAATAATATCCCTTCTCTGGGACAAGCAAACCAATTTAACAGAATGTCTATAAGCAACAAGTATTAATTGGCTTATTTGGTGGGGAACCAAGATAAGGTTCAGATGAACCTTTGATATTGTATGCAGTGGTGGTTTATTTTTTATTTTTATTTTCAAGTTTTATACATTTGTTAGCCTTAAGCATTCATATGGCTTTGATATTGTATGCACTTGCAGTGTATTTTTATTTTTATCATCAAATTTTATACATTTGTAAGCTTTAAGCATACATATGGCTTTCCTATGGTGCCCGAATATAATGGAGATAATCTAATCAAATCATGGAACTTGTTTTGTGCTCCTTCTATATCAAGGTGGGATGTGAAAGCTTAGTGGTTTAACTGCCAGTACTATCCTCTCTTGGTATAGTTTGAGGTGTGTTTTGTTATGTAGTCTATTCTTATAGTAAGGCTTTACCTGCATTCCTAGTCTGAACAACTACTTCCTCCTCGATAGTTGTGTCCTCTTTGAACTTCTGGTAGTTATGCTCAACTTCTCTTGGAGTTTGATAAAGACGGTGAGTTTATACTGAACCGAAGTGTGTAATGTCTCTGTCCCTCATGTGTCTTCCCTAAGTCATCTGCTGAAATGAAGTTTGTGGACCCGCTATGTTTTCACTCATAGTTAATTATTTTTCTCGAGGGTTTATTTGGTGCGTTGTGGTATCTTTTATTTTTAAACCATGATAGCATTTGTCACCACTTGATGTGTTTTGTTGGAGTATATATTTTGATGGTCATCATTGCTTTTCCACTGAGCGAGTTAGACTTTGTTGGTTTGTTTTTGTTAGTTGCTTGATATTTAATGTAAAATAGTGTGCTTCTGTGGCAGATGAACATGATTAGAGTTTCGAATATCATGGGAATTGACCCAAAACCTTTTGATCCCAAAACATATGTGGAAGAGGATGTTTTTGTGACTGACGAATCTGGTGCAAAGAAGCGAATTCGCTTAGAGAACAACGTTGTACGATGGAGAACTGTCAGGAAGGCAGATGGAACGACAGCTGTAAGCGGCATTCCCCTTTTCATAATGTTTTGCCATGTGATTTGATGCCAGATGGATACATTGATTTGGTACATACCATGATACATAAGGTTATACTAGTGCCTTTCGCGAGGCTCCAATCTGTGACTAATATGTCCCCACTGGCCCCCTTTATGTGTGTGGATTCACCTTTGTGTATAAAGAATTAAATCCTGAAAGACTTAGATTGCTATGTTTTATTTCTTTTAGATAAAATGGGTATCAAATAAGAAGCTAATGACAATTTAATGATACATACTATTTAGTCCATTATATCCAATTGTGCCAATTTTTCACATTATGACTATTTTTAGCTCTGCTTAGGTGGCAGCTGATATGTTTTACGTTATGCGTGTTTTGAACCTGTTCATGACACTTGTTCTTGCATTGTATATGTTTCATGTATACATCATATGTTTGTTGTATACATCATAACATGTACAAGTAGACAGGACGAAAATCCATTTTTAGATAGAGAAACACATCATATGTTTCTGTATACATCATAACATGTACAATCGCCATTAAGATTAATGTATCTTTAGACAAGGATTAATGTGGAGGGGGAATTTTCTTCATTATTACAAGTGATGAAACCTGAGGTGCTGTAGCAATGGCCATAGGTAGAAGAGCGAAAAATTGCATCCTAGTGAAGCATTATCTGTTTGAAGCAAAAGTTGTAAAGAAAGTTGCAACCTGAGCACTAAAAAGTTCCACATAAAAGTTATTCTTAATAGTATAATGTGGCAGAAGGCCAAAAGGATTGCCATCTTGGATTGTGCCCCGAATATGTACTTATGGAGGCGTTTTGCCTAGATAGGTAATAACCATGTCAGGGAGGTATTTTGTATGTTGCGGAAATATAAGGCCTTTTAGTTTGACCCTAATCGAATTTAATTATTCAAACACTTGTTCCAGAGGTCCAGGTTCTAGCCTCCTCAGGGCCAGTGGGGGTTTTCCTGGTCGTTAACTTCAGGGCCCATGGGATTAGTCGAGAAAAGCCTGGATACCCATGTTATCTTTTTTTTTTTTTTTCAAACACTACAATACCAGGGTCATATTCCTGTCTCCAGATGATTTTTTAGATGAAGCTATTGCTTATACTTTCACTACTGTCCTTTCCTGTGTCCTTGTCGTCTGATCTCTGATTTGAATTTTCAGCTGTGCTTGCTTTCTGACTGCAACATGATTTCAAATCTTTCTCTATTTGCTCTTGTTATTTGTCTAGTTTCTCTGACTTAAATTTTTGTGATTTCCAGTATGAAAGTAATGCACAGTTTGTGAGGTGGTCTGATGGCAGTATTCAGCTACAAATAGGAAATGAAGTTCTCGACATAACTGTGCAGGATGCTCAGCATGATAATGCATACCTGTTTGTAAGACATGGGAAGGTCAGTTGATAATCTTGTTTATTGAGTTGTTCCTTATTCTAATATTTTCTTCTATTTTTCGGTCCTTCTCTAGGTTCAGATTGTCTTATTATATTATGGTCCTGGTTGGTCAATTGCTTCTTATAACTGGAAGGTTTTGATGCTTATTTCTCTTCGAGCATTGATCAATTTGTGTAGATGTGTAGTTGAGGAGAGCTGAGCCCATGTTTGCGGTTGGTGTTTTGACTCGATCATTCAGTTCCAGCAAATTTTGTTCTTTTCTTTTCTAGTATTACCTCAACCTATGAACTTCTAAATTGGGAAAAAGAAGAAGAGGGGAAAAGGGAGAAACTCATGTCAAAACTATAGATTTGAAGTTTCAAAATCAAATAAAGAGGCATTTAGATTTAGATCTGAAGACTTTTTGAATTTCAAAAATGTTATTCTAAAATTTCAAATCCTAAGATTGATTTCCAGTTCCCCTGTTTGGGAAAATCTAAATGTTCAATTCTAGAATACGTAAAACCAAACTCACTGTTTGGATAACACTGAAGTTTCAATTCTTATTTTACACAACAAAGCAAAGGTAAAAGGAGTTCCTAAAAATGTAAAATTAAATCGTCCATTATGATCAAGAAAAGGAAATTTTGAAACAGAGAGAGATATGTAGGTGATGAAACCAGGTATGAGGGACCTGGAGAGGGAATTGGAAATTGAGATTGCAGCTTTGTTCTTGATAGAATAAGCTATCATGACCATTGAGGTTGATTTTCTCTCTTTAATTTGTTGGGATGAATTTTGAAATGTGGTGGTTGAAAATGAGGTCTGATTAGGCCTGGCAAACAGATCGGGTCGGGTTCGGGTTCAACCCAACTGACCTGTTTTTTAAATGGGTCGAGAACTCCAACCCATACCCAACCCATTTAATAAACAGGTTAATCAGGTCGACCCATTTAACTAATTTATTTTAAGTAAAAAATGGTAAAAACTTGATATAAAGGGGATATATACCCTCAAATTTCTATAGTAAATAGATATATACAAAACAAACTATTGGATTAAGGAAAATTTCTACTTTTCAGTGATTATTAATTATTTGGCTCATAAATATTTACTAAATTTCAAAAATAAAATTGACAAATGTTAGTAAACAGGTTGAACAGGTTGTTTTCGGGTTGAAAATTTCAACCTTAACCTAACCCATTTAATAAACTGGTTGAAAATCTCAACCCTAACCCACTTTTTTCAGGTCGGGTTGTCGGGTCGGGTCAGCTTTTGCCAGGCCTAGGTCTGATAGGCTTATTAGTAGAATTCTTCAGAATTTGGCCAACATCCAAATCTCGATTTACTTGTGTGTCCAAACAATGGATTTGGGCAAAGTCCTGCTATCTAAACAGATCTTAAAGACGATAAGAAATCATTTTGTAAAATACATCAAGTTTCTCATTGAATACTGTACAGAATGAATCACAAATAAGAAGGGGTTGGACACACAATCATGTAGGATAATTATGAGGTCACTGGGGACTGTCTTTTGCTGACGCCTGTTATGCGTTCCCCACTTGCTCTTCTTTCTGCTATTGATATTTCAGTATTTCCCATGGTTCCACGAGTAGTTGAGGGCCTTGAGGCATCCAACTAGAGATGTGGAGGCTGATAAGTTGTTGGCAGTCAGATCTCTGCGGTAGATCAAAAAGGAGGGGTGAGACTTGAAGAGTTAGGTGTAGCCACTTGGCAGCAAAGGAGGAGAGAGAAGATCATGGTGGTGAATGGCCATTGATCAGTGATTGAGGAAGAAGATAAGATAGAAAATTTGGAGAGACAGAGTGGGTGAGGGCCTGAGGCTGGGTCGGAGGGAGCAATGAAGTCTGTACTGTCACTTAAATGTCAAACTCTAAAAAGTGTACTCATTATCCAAGCATCTTGGCTTTATGAAATAAATCAATTGAGCTGAGCCATGCTTTGACCAAGTCAGCTCAGCCCATTTACAGCTCTAATATATGCTTGGGACTGCTGGAGGTAAGGTTACACTTAGATTCTGTATGGGTATGGATCATGAGACATTATGTGATATTTGATCAGATACCTTTGTTTGGGGGGGGGGGGTGCATGCATATCTTTATTAGTTTATTATGTGTATGTAGAAACTAAGAGTAAGAAAGTATAACCTTGAAGGGTTAGCTCAGCTGGTAAGACTTCTGAGGGTTATTCCAGAGGTCCCAGGTTCGAGTCCCCTTAGGGCCACTGGAGGTTTTCCTGGTCGTTAACTTCAGGGCCCATGGGATTAGTCAAGCAAAGCTTAAATAGTAAATACCCATGCTATCTAAAAAACGAGTACATGTACCAGTCAAAATACTCGTGGAAGAAAGTTATGTGGAATTTTTGTGACTTATGGTTAACTGGTTATAGCAGTACTAATTTACTCCATCAACAAAATAGAAATTATGGTTTACATATGGATAAAGATCGATTACTGATTGATATTTTGTTCTTTCATGCTTCCTTTCATGTTTCGTTGATCTCATTTTGAGTTTTCCTGGCATAGAAAATCAATTCCACTTTAATCAACATTCCTCACTAGTCACCACATAATGTGGGTTCACCTTTTTATAGTAGACTAGTTACTTTTTGTTTGGTTGGGGGACTAGTCACGAAGCTTTTCTGAACCCTTACTATGAATTTGTTTGTAGTTTTTTAGACCTGGTATAGGGATTTTGTTCCTGCTAAACCTCTGATGCTTCAACTATTTTTTGTGGGTTGGTATTCATTTCTTCTTGTCGTTGTTATGTTCTGCATATATTGCTTCAGGGAATCCTCCAGTCACAGGGAAAGCTTCATAGGAAAATGAAATTTATGCCATCATCGTTGGCATCAAATTCGCATCGTTTGTTGACTGCACTTGTGGACTCCAGGCATAAAAAGGTCTATAAGGTTAAAAACTGTATAACTGATGTTGATCCTGAGAGGGAAAAGGAGCAAAAAGAAAGGGTAAGATATATATTTGATTATTTCATCTTGCTATAAAATTTGTGGGACGTGGATATCAAGTAGTTAAAAGTTATGACTTTGCAGGCTGAAAGTCAGACAATCAGGGCCAATCTGCTTCTCAGTAAAAAGCGGGAAAGAGTGAATCGGAAATACTCCAAGCCAGCAGAGAGAGGACGACAACTTTCTCCCGGGTTTTTAGAGGATGCGCTTGATGAGGTTATCTACCCAGGCTCTCACTCTCCTTTTTAAAATCTTCTACTTTGTTCTCATGTTATGTTGAGTGTAATCTTGCCACCATATTCTTTTCAATTGTAATTGTATGCCAAACAACAATTCTTCTAATATTTGCTGAAAGATTAAATGCTCTTAATGGTTTCAACGAGCAGAAATTGGAGTCTTTTAGGGAGGTATTACTTTTAATTTGACATTGTTGGGCGGTTGCATGAGCAGCCTCATCAAGTGGGAAGAAAAAGGATAATGATAAGGGTTATGGAAGTGTGATACTTAAATATGAGCTAATAATTGCACTGAACAATGTCAACTGTTGGCAGGATGAAGAAGCAAATTACTATGATTCTCATCGCCCAGCCTCTAGGCGCCGTTTCGAGGATGAGCTGGAAGCAGAAGCTCGAGCTGAAAAGCGCATTATCAATGCGAAGAAGGTTGATTTGGAAATAAATGATCCACAGTTTCTATATTACAATAGTATAATTTTACAGTATGATGAATGATCTCTTATGGATAATATTTACATCATTTTAGGCCCAGGGATTTAAAGATATTCCTCGCAAATCATCAAATGCTGCGAATTCATCTCGACGTCCAGTTGATTTCTCTGACAGTGATAGAGAGGCGTCGGAATATGAAACTGATGGTGAAGAAGAGGAGAGATCCCCTGAGCGTAGAATGGAGGATTCAGAGCCAGAATGGCAGGATTCAGAGGATGAAGAACCAGCAGAAGGGGGAGCTTCAGAGGAGGAGGCCGAGGTAAGTTCTTATCCTGGGTCATTGTTTCACTGATTATTTTTGTAACTTGATAAGGATTGTTCCGTTGATTAGTATAGAAAAGATGTGGATTCATAATTCTAGAATTCAAGTTCTAGCAAGTAACTGGAGCTCTATGAGTTACCATACTTGTTAACTTGGACTATGTTAGTGATCTGGTCTTGTAGGTTCGAGTTTGTACAGGAGAGTATACTATGAGAGCAAATTTTTTGTTTCTGTGCTCGGTGTACTTTCTTTACACAGCCCAAATTGTTTTGATGTTAAAACTAGAATTTCCATTTTGGTAGTGAGGGAATTATTTAGATTGAAGAAATCAAAAACTGTATTGTACATGCAAATTTAAAGCCGTACCTGAAAATGTGAGATTAAATAAAAGAGAGAAAAAAGAGCAAACAGGAAATACTAATCCTCAGTTAAGTACTCTAAATATCAATTTGGTTGTGCACCAAGTGGCGCAAGAAATAGAAACCATCGAGCCAGAACTATCAATCCATGTCTTCAACACAGGAAGTGCCAACAGCCATAGCATACCCTCTTGCAGTGCTGCCTGCTAGCAGTCTTTTGTCAGTTGATACTCACCGTAAGCAGGTGAAGTGGCACCGATGCCAAGCCCTGTAGGTATGAAATGCCCATGTGAGCCGAAAATACCCGTTTTTTAAATTTCTTATTGACTGTGCATCGCCAACCATTCTCATTTCGTTGACCTTGGTACTCAATACCTTTAATTTTAAAGCTTTAAGGCCAAGGTAGCATATGCTCAAAGGATCTTGTCCTTTTTAAGCAATCTTTTTTTATTAATTATAGATTACAACTTAGAGGACCAGCGGTGAGCCGGTGATTTATCAGGACCAAAGGAAATAATGATGAAGAAGTTTGCGGTAACTTGTGTAGGACAAATTTATCACTGACCATGGGAGAGGCAGTTATATTTTGGTTTGAGCTTCTCTGCAATAATTGGCACTGTTGAGTTGTTCTAGGGGCTAGATTAGTAGATTTTGATTATCTCAATAAACTTGAACTTATTGTCCAATACTGTACAGTGTAACTGACTAGGATCAGACTTGTTCATTTTGTCTGTAAGTAGTTTGGGTGAAGATTTTATGTCCTACTTCTCCTGTCATCTAGGCTTAGTCAATGAATCGCCATCATTTAAGGTGTATCACATATTGAAGGTTATCTTGATCGTACATATTAGTCCCTAAAAAAGAGAAAAATAAAAGGAGAGAAAGGTTGTCTGGATCATATAAAGTGCTCTTCATGTATTGACTTAATTACTTTGTCTTTCTTCTTGGATTTCTAAATTTGTTAAGTTCCAGCATTCTTGACTCCATCTTGTTCATTACTTTCATGTCATCCACAAATGAGTTGATGAACTGCATTTGAGAACGACTTAAACTAACCCCTTTTACCAACCATAGAACACTACGTTGATCAGGTGTGCAGTATTCTTTCTGATTTTGTAACTAGAATTTCACGTCTTCTGGTGGTTATGACATTCAATGCAGAGTCAACATGCTCACTGAAATCCCTTTGTTTTGATAATGTGCTGTATGTGGTTGAATTGAACTCCCAAGAAGTGTTTGTCCTCAATAATATAATATTGTATTCGTATGGTAATCTTTAGTTTCATTGTACATTGCGATTTACGCCTCTGCTATCCTTTAGGTGCCACAGCAGACGGGTAAGGAGGCTAGGGGCGGCCTTAAACGTAAAGGGATTGAGTCAGATGAGGAGTCTCCTCGTAAGAAACCTACAACACATCGCCGGATGGCAGTTGTTTATGACAGTGACGAGGATTGAAGACCATTTGCACTGTATTCAAAAGTGAGTATCACCTTTCTGTTATGAGGAAGAGATTGAAAAAAGACATACTATAATACTAATATAATATCAAAGGCGTTGCTGAGGATACATTGTCTATTTTAAGAAAACGCCATTTTGTCTTGTATGCGGTTACCGTATGATAAAATTGGGATATCTCCTTAATCTTTAATAATTCTGGTAGTTGAAGAACAAGTCTCTCGTTGCATGAAGAGAACCTTGTGCCGGGTAAACAATACCTTCAATGTATTGGGTGTTGGTGTCTTTCTTCTTGCTTGCTTTGTATTTGTCCTGTTGTTGGTCTTGTGATCTCCGTCCACCTTATTTCAGTCTTTCAGTTCCCCTTTCCCTATCTTGGTCTATCTTTTTTTTTTTTTTTACCTTATCTTCTAAAGAGAAAAATAAACATAACATGCTTTCTAAGTCGAAACTCAAAATGTCTACGCTTTGATATAAGTAATGGTGTCATAGCATACATGCGGTTGTGGGTTAGCTTAATTGGTAAAGTCAGTGGGGAGTTGTACCCGAAACATGCATTTGAAATATGTCTGCATCGGCTTAGGTGTCTTGTTTGCAGCTTAACCAAAAGAAAAGATATTTGCTACAATTGGGTACTTCCTTAGTCTGGCACAAGAACGTTTATACAAGTAGTTTCATTTTATGTTTTAACTTCGCTATAGCTTAGGTCCATTTCCATTTCCATTTCCATTTCCATTTCCATTTCATGTTTCAGATCATGGCTAGAGTGTTCTTCCCACTTGTATTTGGGAGTGCAGTTTCAAGCTTACGCGTATTGCAGTGACTTCCTGGACTGAAGTGTGGCAGTAACTCTGTTGACGTACAAAGGAAGAATGGAGCGAGGGAGACATGTTTTATATTTCTATCTATTAGTGGTGGCATAAATTTTGGTTATTGTTGTAAATGTATCTTTCATGTAGAATCCCTTTTTTATTCGAAGCAGTTTGAACCTTTGATATCAAAGCATAATATACATGGACTGATAGACAGGATCCTGAATATGTTCTTTTTTCTTGTTTGAAGAACATGAACATCGTTATTGGTTTAAGGCTGATTGGCGTATCCATCCAATAATCAGGCATATATTGCCGCAAAGGAAAAAAATTGAAATGTTAGAGACCAAACGGAGTATATGTTTGTTTGAAAATTTTGGCCAAACTCCCCTTAATTTTACCACAAATTATAAAGAACTACACAAAAGATTATAAAAACCCAATTGTCACCCCCTAAATCCATTTTTCGGCCAAATTTTAAACTTATATAACCGATATAATCTCATGCATTGGCCATGTGAGTAACTTACAAGTATTTTTACCTCTTCCTCTAATTACTATAAGTGGATAAAAACTCACTATAAGTACTTGAACAAACTAGCTTAGCAAAAAAAAATACTTGAACAAACTCATCATTATTATATCTCGAATGATTTCCTCAAATATACATCATTCACAAGCGGCCCACAGCGGCTTTGCCTTTCGCTATAAAAAAAAATTTAAATTCGCTTCCAGGCCACAGTCCGATCCTACGTGGTGTATATGTGGGGAAATAGTTTTGAATCGAAGCTAATTTGGGAATTAGTTTGTGAATGATGTATATTTGAGGAAATCACACTTATATCTCTGTCTTTACATATCTATCTTTAGCCACATTTTTCTTTTTTTTTTTTTTTTTTTCCATTGATAAGCCTTAAGTCTAGTCTATAGGGCCCCTCATTACGAGATAGCGAGAGTAACACCCTATCACTGAAAACATCAGTAGGCATGATTTCACTTATGGACTATGGTTCGGAATCTCCCAAATTCGATACAGTGCCCAAAGACTCGGGTCAGGCCGACTTTCTTTTTGTGTTGAAAAAGTCCACATAGGGGCAAGCCCAAAAGAGGGTGGACAATGGTAAATCCAAATCCAACCACAGATTACTATTCAACCTACCGCAACAACCGTAAATTGGTAAGTACAAATTTACCCTACATTGTATTTGTACTTATAAATTTGCCCCTATTATGGTTTTAAAAAAAATTATATTATATGTATTTTGTAAGAACTTTAAGCTTTTATTTGTTTATTTAAATTTTTTTTTTTGAAAGAATTTGTTTATTTAAATTTTAAAAATGGTCCGATAAAAAGTCCTCTTTTTGGATTAAAAAAAAGATCCTATTTTCTGTCGTTCTGGATCAATCTAGACAATGAGAGAATAAATGAGAATATAAAGAAACATTTTCTTAATTGGGAAAAGAAAGAGAAAATTCGAGTAGGTTCTCGTAGGTCCCTTCATCTTCCAGACTCAGCTAGTCATCTCTCTCTCCTCAACAAAAAACCCACTGCCACCCTTCTCAGTCCACATGTCTGAATTCTGAAAACGCTTCACTCTCTTTCTAACAAACCCAAAAAAATCCCATTCATTTTCATTTTCATTTTCATTTTCAATTCAATCACAAATCTTCGTTTCTCTCTCTCTCTATTCGCATTGATTTTGTTCTTCCAAGGTAAGCATTCCTTTCTCTAACTCTCTGTTACACTTGCTGTCTTTTACTATAATTTTTTTTTTTTTTTTTTTTTTTTTTTTTTTTTTTTGTGTGTTTTTAGCTTTGATTTTTCTATTCTATGACTGAAGTATATATACACTTGCCGCAATTCGAAGCTCTTAATACAATATTTCTTGCTAATTTTAAGAATTAAAGCGCTAATCTAGGACCAGGAAATATTCTAAGAAATAATCTTTATGTATAAGATACATGCAAAGTAGAAATTCTACAGTTTTTTGTCAATTGCAAATATTTATGAAGTGCTCTGTTTTGTATGTTGATTTGATATTGGCCTGGGCTGAATTTCAGGCTGTTATCATTTTCTTTTATTTTGCATGAGGTTTGTTAATGGGTTTTTTCTATTAATCATTTCGATTGAAATCTTTATTTCTTTCTTGCCAAGTAGGTATTTGTTTTTCTTGGGTTGAATAAAAAGGGTTTAGTAATGTGCTGTTTATAGAACATGGGAGCCTAACTGGAATTCAATTGGGTGTGACTAATCTGACTATAGGTTAAATGGGTTTTGATAATGTGTTCATATATACTTTGATTATCAAACAATTGTCAAGCTGCATTTTATAAATATTTTCTAGTGTAATTCAAATTCGATTGTGTTTCCCAATTGGGTGTAATTTTCTATTTTATGGGTTGTGACTTGTGATTTTGATGTGGATATGTACTCTGATGAGCAATTTGAAGCTGAAGTGAAGTGAGTTGTTGATTTTGGTATATTTGGAACTTCAAGTCATATTTGATTTCCCAAATGGGTTTAATTTTCATCTGCATGGATTTTGTGATTAATGTTTTGTGATTAATGAGGTTTGCATATGTATTGTGATGAGTTATTTATTTTCAAGCTGTATGTGTTGTTGAATTTGGTACATTCTTGGCAATGCAGACTACAATGAATCCTGATAAGTTCACTCACAAGACAAATGAGGTTCTTGTTGCTGCTCATGAACTGGCTATGAGCGGTGGACACGCCCAGTTCACGCCTGTTCATGTCGCAACTGCGTTAATTTCAGACCCTAGTGGCATCTTCCGTCAAGCAGTATCTCATGCCGGTGATGGCAGTGAGGAGGCCCCAAAGTCGGTCGAGAGGGTCTTCAACAAGGCCTTAAAGAATCTCCCTTCTCAAAGCCCTCCTCCTGACGACGTCCCTGCCAGCACATCGCTCATTAAAGCTATACGCCGTGCTCAATCGCTCCAGAAGTCTCGTGGGGATACCCATCTAGCGGTTGATCATTTGATTCTGGGAATTATTGAAGATTCCCAAATCAGTAATTTGCTTACGGAAGCTGGGGTTATGATGGCTAGGGTGAAGGCAGAAGTTGAGAAGCTCCGAGGGAAAGAAGGGAAAAAAGTAGAAAGTGCTTCTGGAGACACCACCTTCCAAGCCCTCAAGACTTATGGTCGTGATCTCGTTGAGGATGCTGGAAAACTTGATCCTGTAATTGGCCGTGATGAGGAGATTAGGAGGGTTGTTCGAATACTTTCAAGGAGAACTAAGAACAATCCTGTGTTGATTGGAGAGCCAGGTGTGGGTAAGACTGCTGTTGTTGAAGGCCTGGCTCAAAGAGTTGTGAGTGGTGATGTGCCTAGTAATCTTGCTGATGTGAGGCTTATTGCACTGGATATGGGGGCTTTAGTTGCAGGAGCAAAATATAGGGGTGAATTTGAGGAAAGGCTGAAAGCCGTGCTGAAAGAGGTGGAAGAAGCTGAAGGAAAAGTTATTCTATTCATCGATGAAATCCACCTTGTCCTTGGTGCAGGCCGTACTGAGGGATCTATGGATGCAGCAAACTTGTTCAAGCCCATGCTTGCCAGAGGTCAGCTTCGTTGCATTGGAGCAACAACCCTTGAGGAGTACAGGAAGTATGTCGAGAAAGATGCGGCATTTGAGAGGCGTTTCCAGCAGGTGTATGTTGCTGAGCCCAGTGTTGTTGATACTATTAGTATCCTTCGAGGGTTGAAGGAAAAATACGAAGGGCACCATGGTGTTCGGATCCAAGATCGAGCCTTGGTGATGGCTGCTCAATTATCTTCCAGATACATCACAGGCCGTCATCTGCCTGATAAAGCTATTGACTTGGTTGATGAGGCGTGTGCTAATGTGAGAGTTCAGCTTGACAGCCAGCCGGAGGAGATAGATAACCTGGAAAGGAAGAGAATGCAGTTAGAAATCGAGCTCCATGCCCTTGAGAAGGAGAAGGATAAGGCCAGCAAGGCGCGACTTGTTGATGTCAAGAAGGAGCTTGATGATCTCAGGGATAAACTGCAGCCTCTAAAGATGAGGTACCAGAATGAAAAGCAGAGGATTGATGAGCTCCGCCGTTTAAAGCAGAGGAGAGAAGAGCTGGTATTAGCTGCACAAGAGGCTGAGAGACGGTATGATCTTGCAAGAGCTGCAGATTTAAGATACGGAGGGATCCAAGAAGTTGAGACGGCTATTATGAAGCTTGAATCAAGTACTGATGGCACCTCAATGTTGACAGAAACTGTTGGGCCTGAGCAGATTGCTGAAGTTGTGAGCCGATGGACTGGCATACCAGTCACACGGTTGGGCCAGAATGAGAAGGACAAGCTGATTGGCTTGGGTGACAGATTGCATCAAAGAGTAGTGGGTCAAGACCTTGCAGTTGGAGCGGTTGCCGAGGCTGTATTGAGATCGAGAGCTGGTCTAGGTAGACCCGAACAGCCCACTGGGTCATTCTTATTCTTGGGTCCAACCGGTGTTGGTAAAACTGAACTTGCCAAGGCCCTTGCTGAGCAACTCTTTGATGATGAGAACCTGTTGGTGAGAATTGATATGTCTGAGTACATGGAGCAGCACTCGGTTGCTCGGTTGATTGGTGCGCCTCCTGGATACGTCGGCCATGAGGAAGGTGGGCAACTCACCGAAGCTGTGAGAAGACGACCATACAGTGTTGTGTTGTTCGATGAGGTGGAAAAAGCTCACATTGCTGTGTTCAACACTCTCCTCCAAGTTCTTGACGATGGGAGGTTGACAGATGGTCAAGGGCGGACTGTCGATTTCAGGAACACGGTGATCATCATGACTTCTAATCTCGGAGCTGATCATCTACTTTCTGGGCTCATGGGCAAAAGTACAATGGATGCAGCTCGTGAGAGAGTCATGCAAGAGGTATTACTATTAACTTTGAGTTTGCACCATCAAAATAAAACTAACTTTCAGATACAAAATTATAATTTGTTTTCCTAATCCCCGCCATTCATGCATAACAAACTGTTTTATTGTTACAGGTGAGGAGACACTTTAAGCCTGAGTTGCTAAACCGTTTAGATGAAATCGTAGTCTTTGATCCTCTCTCGCACGAGCAACTAAGGAAGGTTGCTAGGTTGCAAATGAAGGATGTTGCTAAACGTCTAGCTGAGAGGGGCATTGCATTGGCTGTTACAGACGCAGCGCTAGATTATGTCTTGGCAGAGAGTTATGACCCGGTAAGTATATCTATTCAATTCCTCTTCTAATTATTATTAGTGATATGTATAGAACTAGTACTAAAACTTGACTGGTGTATTGTTTCGTTTCATTAGGTTTATGGTGCAAGGCCTATCCGAAGGTGGCTCGAGAGGAAGGTGGTCACTGAACTGTCAAAAATGCTAGTAAAAGAAGAGATCGACGAGAACTCCACCGTCTACATTGATTCTGGCATGGACGGTCTCACATACCGCGTGGATAAAAACGGTGGAATGGTAGATCCTACTACAGGGCAGAAGGCTGACGTTCTGATTCAAGTTCCTAATGGACCAAAGAGCGAGTTTTCACAGGCAGCAAAGAAGATTAGGATCGAAGAAATAGATGACGACGAGGAGATGGCAGATTAAGAAAATAATAGTGATGACAAACTGGGTACTCAGTTTTGGTTAGCTAAACCTGAATGGTGAAGGGTGAATGGTTTTGAGCCCTTTTAACAGTCAAGTGTCTTGGTGTTCAAATGTGTATATAAAACTGAGTCTTGTAACCCTTGTTTCTTTCTTTGAAAGTGTAAACAGGTGTCTCTTAATGCCTTGATGTATTAACCAAGTTTTCTTGTTTTGTTGGAAAAATTGTGGTGAAATGAAAAGCGATTGAATGCCAGGTTGATTTTGCGTTGTGCGTTAGCTATGACTGTGTCCCACATCGAAAATTGGGAGTGTTTTTATTTATTTTAGAAGCATGTCAATATGTCCCACATCGATGAATTTAAGTGACTTGATAGAGTTTAAATTAGAGCGGGAGAGTTGAGCCAATAAATTAGGGATCGAGGTTGAAGTGATTGGGCCATAGGTAAGTGTAATGCTTACCCGGGCCCAGGAAAGTCCCCGGAATTTGATTCACCGATATGATTGTTATCTCACATGGTTGAATTCAGGAATTCAGTTCAATGAAAAATGAACACAACATAGGAGTACTTTAAAATGATGAGCAAAATCTGAATTAATTTTGGGATACAACCATACTATATTACTCTTGAAAAAAGAATGAGTACTTGTCATATTGATCCATGGCTGGAGTTAGGTAGGCATGAATCCACGCTATCATGGGGTTCTTAGCATTGCCACGTTCATATGTACTGTGTACACAGTACAAAGTACAAACAAATCTCCAAGTCCTACGGCTATTTTCTCGTTTCATCGAAAGAAAGAATATTAGTCTGATTACTGACTCAACTAATGGAGTATAACACTATTAGGAGGTAAACATAATTTGGAGAAGTTGGAAGTTGTTGTTTACAAAAAATAAGTTCATAATGGCATTGAAGAACACTTGGTAAAATCACTGGCTCAGCTATTCGTATAGCCAACTTCAAAAATCAAAACTATTTGGTGGAAGTTTCACTCATATAGATAAGAGTTAGATTACTTTTTCCATTTTAAAGAGTTTTGATTTCTCCGATATTGAGCTACTTCGAATAAGCTTTTCCTAAATCTTGTGATTTATTTTTGGTTCATCAAGGGTATCCACCGTCGACCACAGTGATTATTTCCCCAGCCAGAAGCTGCTCCATACCCAATGCGAGATTCGAACTCTCGATCTTGGTTAAGGATGGATGAATCCCTACCACTCAACCACACCTCTTTAGTTTCCTAAATCTTGTGATTTGTGAAGTTGTACTTCAAATTTTTACTTGATTTAACTCTAACCCTTTCTTTTCGTTGTCTTTATGTTGCATTCTGTTCCATTTCGTACCGTTTCATTGTGTATTTTTTTTGCCTCATATTTTGTTCCGTCATCCGCGCCCTTCTGTTATGTTTTGTTCATTCCGTATCATTCCGTTTTTTACCGTTTCGCCCGTTCTTCACAATTTCGCGTCGTTCCATTCTTCACCGTTCCCACCATTCCGTTGAAGAGAACATGCCTAATTAATCAAACAACTACATAGTTTCATATCAAGCAGGCAACTACTTAGTATAATATACTTCCATACCTAACTCTTGCAACATTTGGAGAAGCACCTACCTCGTTTAGTTAACGAGAAAAACTCTCATCTTCTCACCCTACAATCTCCCTCTACCCTTCTTTTTTGTATATAACAAACCCCTCAACAAAAGGAAACTCTTGAAAATATTACCTCATACTATTATTTTCAATCCTCCACAAAATTTGGTCAAAAAAAAAAAAGAAATCCCCTCCACAAAAAATGTCACCCTTAGAGCTAATTTCCTACACAATAGCCCTTGGGCTTTTCCTCTACTTTCTCATCACCACTCTTTTCACAACCCGGTACCCAAAGCCCCTCCCACCAGGCCCGAAGCCATGGCCCGTGGTCGGAAACCTCCCTCACGTCGGCCCGGTGCCGCACCACGGCCTGGCGAACCTAGCCAAAAAGCACGGCCCACTCATGTACCTCCGGTTCGGGTACGTCGACGTGGTGGTAGCGGCCTCGGCTTCAGTGGCGGCCCAGTTCCTTAAGGCCCATGATGCTAACTTCTCAAGCAGGCCACCAAATTCAGGAGCTAAGCAAATGACATACAATTATCAGGATCTTGTGTTTGCACCTTATGGTCCTAGATGGCGAATGCTAAGGAAATTATGCACCGTTCACTTGTTTTCCGCTAAGGCCATGGATGATTTCAGACTTATTCGCCAGGTACATATTGATCTATGTACTTTGTTTTTTTCACCCCATGATCATAATTATATATTCATATTGCTTGCTAGCTAGTTATATTTTATATATTTTTTTTGATGGGAGTATTTATTTATGTGTGATTTTGTTTATGTTGTAATGGTGGAGGTTGGATATACATTATATAGTAGCTGGTGCATGGCTTAATGGTGAGTTGTATGAATGATCTTAATTAGAGGTAGATGTGGTAAAAATACTAGTAGGTAACTCATGTGCGTAACACGATAGGGTATATCAGTCACATAAGTTTAGAAGTTGGTCGACAAATGGATAGGGGGTTCATGAGCGGCCCACTGACAAATTCAGAAAATTTAGAATAGGGGTGTAAATTTTAGAATAGGGGTAAATAAAAAAACATAAGAATTTTACCAAAAAATAAGAAAAAGTTATACATTAAAAGGCAAAAAAAATAAAAAATTGGTGGTGCAATGGGTTCGCCATTATGAGTACGGCTTCAATTTTGTTAGGGCTACTGAACAAAAGTGATCTTTTAAGGGAATTCTAGCATTGCTAAACTTAAAGAAGGTTTTAGACTTTTAGCCAAGTTTTCTTTTCATTTTTGGTGTCAATATATAATATATATCAGATCTCCATTACTTTTTAACTTATTACCCCATAGTTGATCAATTTTTGAATGTTTTTTGTGGTTCAAATTTTGACTAGGGGGAATTATCAATACTTACAAAGGCACTATCAAAAGCAGGAACAAATCCAGTTCAACTAGGACAACTTCTCAATGTGTGCACCACAAATGCTCTATCTAAGGTAATGTTAGGGAGAAGAGTTTTCGGTGAGGGGAACGACGGGGAAAGTGACCCAAAAGCAGATGAATTCAAAGATATGGTGGTGGAGTTAATGGTTCTTGCTGGAGTTTTTAACATCAGTGATTTTATTCCTGCTTTAGAGTGGCTAGACTTGCAGGGTGTTGCTTCTAAGATGAAGAAACTTCATACGAAGTTTGACAGTTTTCTTGGTACCATTTTGGAAGAGCACAGAAGTAAGAGTGTACAACATGGTGAGGGTGGAGACTTATTGAGCATCCTAATCTCTCTCCAGAATGACTGTGATGGTGAGGGTGGCAAATTGACTGATACTGAAATCAAGGCCTTGCTCTTGGTAAATACCAACTCATATTACATCTCTTTTGTACATTACTCTTCTTTATTTTCAGTAAATGTGGTTCATTCAACTTTTATCTTTTCATCGATATAAACAAGGAGCTGAAAATCTTCTTAAGACGGTTTTATCATAACTTTTGGTAAGACAGAGTTACTTTTTAGTGAATCAATGATTACTATTCACAATAAGTGACCGACCCCCTACATTTCTAAAAAGTGATCCCCTTTTTCTGTGAGTTGGTCTCACACAAGACTCACGAAGGTTTTCTTTCTCTTTTCTTTTCAGTATTTGCATGCTTTGTGAAAATCTTTTGGTTATAAACTTATAAAACCTTGCTTGTGTCAGAACTTGTTTACAGCCGGGACAGACACGGCATCAAGTACTATAGAATGGGCCATAGCAGAACTAATCCGCCACCCAAAAATCTTAGCCCAAGTCCAACAAGAGTTGGACTCAGTTGTGGGCCGAGATCGGCTCGTTAGTGAATTGGATTTGCGAAATCTGACCTACTTCCAAGCTGTGATGAAGGAGGTCTTCCGACTCCACCCATCCACACCACTCTCCCTCCCTCGGGTTTCAGCCGAGGCGTGTGAGATAAATGACTATTACATCCCCAAGAACACCACCCTACTCGTTAACGTGTGGGCTATAGCTCGAGATCCAAATGTTTGGGCCGATCCATTAGAGTTTCGACCTGAGAGGTTTTTACCAGGTGGTGAAAAGCCCAATGCAGATGTTAAGGGCAATGACTTTGAGGTGATCCCATTTGGGGCGGGCCGTCGTATATGTATTGGGATGAGTTGGGGCCTAAGGATGGTGCAGTTGTTGACAGCAACCTTGGTTCATTCTTTTGACTGGAAACTAGCTGATGGGCTAATGCCTGAGAAATTGAACATGGATGAGGCCTTTGGGGTGACTTTGCAACGGAAGGTGCCCTTAATGGTGCACCCGCACCCGCGGCTGCCTGCTCATGCACATAAGACGGTCTTTTGATGCAACGCATCCCAAACTCCCAGTGGCTACTTTGGATCTCTTGAAGGAGATGCATGTTATGGACTTACGCGTTTTTTTTTTTTTTTTTTTTTTTTTTTTTTTTTTTTTCGCGAACGAGGTAAAGTCCTATTATGAGTTACAAAAATTTGAAGACTACAAATTTGTGTGTATGTATTGTTCGTTGATCTTTGGGAAGATAATACGTGCATATATGGAATAAAATGGTATTAACAAAGTGTAAATTTTCAAGTGGTCTATAATTGCCCATATCTCTCTCTCTCTTTCTTTGGATTTTGCTCCCCCGTTGATTGTCCCATGTATTGGATAATGTGGTAAATTTAGGATGAGATCCGATTGTTTTCATATTATCCAAGAGTCATTTTTTTTTTGGAATAGAAAAACACCCAGTTTCTTATTCACGATTGATTATTGACAGAAATAACCAGCATTTAGATGGCGTTTTCATCTTTTTTGATGTTAGCTTCATTATGGGTTTTCAACTAAAAAGAGCGTGATTCAAGAAACAAATTGTAAGGTAGGGCTAACCACTACAATGTAAACATCTTAGTCATTAATACTGATTTAGCTAATATGAGCTATTAACTAATTTAGTTGCCAAAAAAAGAAAAAAAATCTGTACATAGTCATATGACTAAATAATTCATCATTCACCACAAATAGTTGGAAGTCTTAAACTAACATATAACTATTGGGATCACCTAACTACACAAAAAAAAAAAAAATAGTAACTTATAATGTCTAGCCCTATATCACAGCGGTTGGTAATCACGGAAGAATTTTTCCGTAAAATGTAGTGTTGTATTATTGCCATGTGCCATCGGCTATGAATCTATGTTTTGAGTACTACGAACAGTAAGAAGCGAAAAACAAAAAAAAGCACGCGAAAGAAGGGTTAAGGCCTAAGCCGCACAGCAAGATGCAAAATTAACACAATTATACAATAACTACTGTTACTCTGATTATGACAGGAAGACAAAATCAAGTAGTCCCGATGAGTAGCAAAGCGGCAAATCAAAGGAAGGAAGGTAGCAGATGTTGCCTATTTCTAATAATGACGCTATAAGGCCCCAAAGAAACACGGGATCAATCTGGCCTAAACCTCACTCGGCCAGTGAAATGGTAAAGCTTTACTTTTTTACAATAAGATGCTGTGACATGAAAGAGATACGCAATACTGACAAAGATTTGATGCTGAACTATACACTACCTCAAGAAAATCAACCTTGCGGTTCAGATGCCAATTTGGCGAGGCATCTTAGTACACTGCCAGGGGCTGATGGTTATCTCTTCTTTACGATAGAATTCTGATTTATAAACAACTGGTAGCTAAAAGAAGCAGAGGCATGCGATCCTGACTAAATGATGGATCATTTGAAGTTGCAAGCCTTCTTAAACTCACTGCGGCTGATTTTTCAAGAGTTCTTCAAGGGAAAACTCCAGTTCATAGCCAATATAACAATCTGAGACCAAGATGAGCTTCAACCCCTGGATTAAAGAATAGAATATCAAGTAAGTTGAAAATGACCACAAGACTTTGCGCTCATCAGTTGCATCATCAAGTTTATCCAAGGCAAAGATAACTAATTCTTACTACAACATGAAGAACATATTGCAGCGGAACTCGAAAGTTTGCATTTTTTAAAGTTTGTGGACATTCAATGCAACTTATAATGTAGGGCAAACTTTGTCTCCGTCAATTGTTCAACAATACCACCATGGAAACCCGTCTAGTCAGAAATTTGGGGATCCCAATACAGGAATTTTATAGGTATCTCATTCTTAGTGAAGCTACCTGGAGGCGAACTAGACTGAAAGCAAAATCCAAAACAATGTTACTCAAGGACCGTGCAAATTCGTACCTGGTTGATAATTGAAGTTGATGGCAAGTCCATGTTTGTAACCAGACGGCCAGCAAAAGACACTCTCTTCAAAGCATACAACTCAGAGGTACGTGTATTACCGAGGACCAGCCACCATGCTTCATCTTTTATCTGTAACATATATCAGCCTTGGGTTACTATCGACACTTAATAATTATATCATTTATATGGTGGTCGAACTCATCAGAAGAAGAAAAAGATGATGGAGGTGGGGGTGGGAGCCTGGGAGGTGGGGTGGGGTGGGGGGGGGGGGGGAGACAAATGAATTTCCAAGTTGATCTTGAATCCATGGAGTGGATTTCATGGGATCAGCCACAAGTATCCAACACATATAAGTGTCCACATGTTGGAGTCAAACGGTTATTCGAAATTTCACATCTTTCTGGTCTATATTGAAGTGTCCAAATGTTCAGAGCATCCATATTCTGATCAGATTACCTCAATTCTGGGGCATACAAAACTAAGTAACTACCAAGTAACAGGTGCGGAAATTTTGGATAAAAGAAAAAAATTTCACACCCGAATCCATATTTCATGCAACGTTGCCACACAGTTTCCTTCTCTAAAGCAATCCAATGGCTTGAGGAGATTAAAAAAGTGTAATAAAGAAATACCTTCGGGAACCGAGGAGTGAACGCTCTTGATGTCTTCCGCTTTGTGTTCACATCCTCCAGTCGAACATTTAGAGAACAGGAACTCCCAGTACCCTCATCCTTGCTCTGGAGTCTCAGTTTGATCTGTATACGAGGGAATCTTTGCATCTCCTGAAGCACAGAGATCAAGAAGGAAGAAAAAAAAGAATTTGAGACGAAGAAAACGTAGTGTACACTACTCATCAGCATATCAAATAGAACCCAGTTTTAAAGTTCAATTATCACAAATATGCGGTAACTTCTATTATGAGTCAAACAGCAATAAAAGCCATACAAAAGATAATGAACAACTAACAAGAATACAACCACAAAAAGAAAATGAAAAGATCAATAGTTGTGACAGAAATAAGCAGGATGATCTTCTCTACATAAACAATCACAACTTTCCGAAACTGATGTCAATTATAATATTCTACACCACACAATACCATCAGCTATACTCAAGGGCTAATTCCCAAGCCTACCATTTTGTCAAATCTGGTTTGCTTATTTATTTACGATTACCTGATATAAACTTGAAATTGGGAAATTTCCAAGTAGATCTTGCAAAGTTCTCCTAGGAAGATCGAATAGATGCTGTACATTTGATATACCCTGTCTCCTCAGTGTACTGACAAGATCTTCACTCATGCAGGGCAACATTTGTAGAGCAGAATCCCCGTCAAACCATAACCCCTGGAAACACCACAGATGAACACCAATCTTTTAATGAACACCAGAAGTAGAAGCAACTTTTTCTTGAATGTTGCTGAATTCAATTATGTACACATAACAGAAACCAATGAAGTGTATCCAAAATCTGAAGAACCACATTTATTCAATACATCTGTCGTAAGGCAAACTTAAATACAAGATGAATTTGAAAGGATAAGGGAAAATAAAAATAAAAATAGTGGGAATGAAAGATCAAACTGCTCTAAAAGGTTCTACGGTCCTGGCTTCCCAAAGATAAATTTGTAACGAATGAGTTACAAATAGAATGATAAGACCTGCAAATTAAAGAGCCACGCTGGCTGCTGTACCTGAAGTACTACTGTAACACCCCTCCCCCCAAAACAAAATTTCAACAGAAGCACACAGTCATACATACAGACCCACACCCCAGGCTCCCAATTATGCAAATGTTACATGTACTCTCAAGCACATTGGTCAGCTTCCAAAATACCTTTGACCACCAAAGTTGCCCCCCTCCCTTTTGTTTTTACATATCATGCCACATAAGTGAATCCTGTCCAGTTTGTAGAAGGTACGAAAGCCCTCCCATACAAAGAAAGTATCTAATTATAACAGAAGAAAAACACATATTTGAAATGAAATGAAGTTTTAACTAGCACTGGTGAAAGACAATCTACTGAAAAAGAGTAATTAGTTGACGAGCATGACAAATGTGGCACGGTAGACATGTTTTTTGTTTTTTTTTTTTTTCTTTTTCCCCTTTTATTGGCAATCTTTTTTCTGTTACACCTAATAAGAGACAACTTCAATTGATTGTCAATTTCTTGATGTAAACTTATAGTAAAAAATAAAAGTGTGACTGAAATACAGGTTGTCAGAATGAAGTATCACAAACTAAATTTGTTTCTCATTTTATCCATTTATTCATAGGCTGAAACTTGGTAATGTGCTTAAAATTGTACTCGGTGCATTAAACTTCAGAGATTGTTAGAAGCCACAAATAGGAAAGAAAAAACTGAGAGAAGGCTGATTATTATTTAGCAGTGTGACACACTAACCTTTACCATCACCGTAAATTTGTTTAATGATTTAATACATTAAGAACATACCTGCATGACCATTTGTAAAAGATGCATACAAGTAATTGTGCTCGAAAGCCATCCACTATTAGCACATATATCTATCATGGCCTGGATTATACGTATACTCTGATCCAAAACGGACTTCAGGTCTGTTACGTAGTCGCTGATTGGCATCTCTAACTGAGAAAAGTGTGCCTGAAATTCAAATTTTCAACTTTTTATAATAAACTCCACAGCCATAATGAATAGAAGTGAACTATGTAGAAGGGGGCGGGGGAGTAGCTGAATTAACATATAAACGCCAATGCAAAAACATATAGACCTGAAAAAGCAAATTGGCTTTGACATGTGGGTCATCAAGTCGGTTCTTGTCTACCATATATCGGACCTTCTCAGCCATTGTTCCGTTGTAGTTTTCCTATAGACAAAGAGACTCCATAAGTAGCAACTTATGCATTCTTGGGAGAATGATGATTTCCTTTTACTGTGTTCTGTTACAAGCTTACATCCAAGATATTCAGAGTAACAAGCGTATATTTGGCTTAATGTAGTAGATGACTCTTTATTACATTGTCTGTACATGGCTTCATTTAGCAGATGACTCGTTATTACATTCTGAGCCAAAGGGACCATTCTGCAATCAGAAGATTACCTCATTATGCCGCACTGGAAGTTCATCATACTCTGAAGCAGCAGATAGTACGTGCAAGAGAACCTGAGGAACACAAAAACCATAATAATATGACAAGGAAGACGACTTCAAAAAAGAAAACTTACATATATAGTGTGCTTGGCTAAATAGCTAATACTTACTTCAACTGAAAGGTCTGGACCAAGATTTGAGCCAAACATTGAAACGGTTAAGAAACTTAGGTAATATTGAGAAGCAATTGAACCCAGGATCATGGGTTCTACACTGTCCTCTTTTATTTTGATGCATCCACTGTCTTCTAAGTCCTCAAGTGTGCTTTGCACCAACCTGCGAAAGAAGGTTCTTTAGAAGGACAGTAGTGACTTTCAAGTAGAAGGTATGGAAAAAGAGAGGAGCTATTAAGTCAAAACCTCGACAAGTAAGAGCTTATAACCCCTGGATTGGTATCTTCTAAACCATAGTATGCTGGATTAACCATCTGTCAAAAGTCATAGATTTAAATTGTAAACAAGAATGTAAAAGATAAAACAATGCGCCTTCAGTATAAAGGCGACAGCTAGAAGATGAACGGTGGAGGGTGGGAGGGGCGGGGTTATGGGAGCTGACCGCTTCTTTGGTAGGGAGTACCACACTATGGTATATTTTGGAAGAAGAAGAAAAAATGCAAAGTGCTTAATTTTACTAAGAATATTCTTATTGTATTTTGAAGTCGTCGTTCCTACCATCTGATGCTACTTAAATACTTCCTCGCTGAATTTTAGAAGCTTAGATATATTGTGGAACATCAGAAACCAAAAAAGTGACATTAAGATGCTGTTTGATAAAGAAGAAAACACCTGTCAATGCAAATAATTTGATTTAAAATATTTCCATTCCAAATCCAATCAAACAAAGCTTGAAACGTAATGGAAGACATAATGTTCCTACTATATTTCTAGGGACTGGTGGAATACACATAGGGATTCTCCACAAGTATTCTAAGATGGTAGGATATATCAGTGCAATTCTTTTATTAGTTATTTACCACTCAAATTCTTATGTAATAACTATTTTTTTTGGATAAAATGGGTATCTGGGCCCTGAAGTTAATGAACAGGAAAACATCCAGTGGCCTTGAGGAAATTCGAACATGGGACCTTTGGAACAAATCTCAGAGGTCTTACCAGCCGAGCTGCCCTCTCTGGTTAGAGTTAAGAAGATAACTTCATATTTCAAATTATCTAGTCCCTATCAAAATCATGAAAATGCTCATATGCTTAGACCAATTACTACCTAGCAAGTTCCACATTCTGATAGACATGTTGGAGAAAAAATTCTTCCAAAAATTCTTCATCACAGATTACAGTTCACAGTGATGAGAATGATCTATTCGTATTGATAAAACCATAGTTCTGACCGACATGTAAGATGGAGATGCTTTTTCCAAACCAGTTGGGTTTGGGTCTGCTCCTTGCAATAAATTATTGCTCGAAGGATGCAATGGCATATAATCTCATTCATACTTCAATTATAACCATAATAAGGTTTGAACACTTTGAAGGGGTCACAAGAACGAATATAGAAGAGAGGTATTATGTTATCGCCTCATACTGACAGAGCATCTTTGAAGAAAAAGTTGCAAACAGGAATAAAGAATCATCTAAGCTTCAGATGATAATTGAGGACCAGCAAAATATCAGAGGATGCTAACTGAATGAAATCAAGAAGTAACCACTGGAAACATACAAGTCGTCGGTAAAAATAAGTCCAGGTCAGGTAGTGGATTGCATCCTCCTTATGCCCAATAGTCCCAGAAACAATCTCCGCGTTAAAGTGATTATGCAAATGATCCCTCAGACTACTTTCAACTGGGAAGGGTTCATAAAGGAACTGCAAAAGAAGGAAAAGATGCTTAAATCTATTTCAGATAAGATAGTAAAATACAGCCATATTATCACCTTGCATATCTGACCTTTTTGTAGAAGCTCTTTTTGGGTTCATGAACCAGAATGACTGCTTTCCCATGCTGGTCATATTGTGGTCGTCCTGCACGACCCATCATTTGCAAGATATCCGTGATAGGAAAATCAACATACCTTTTCACTTTGCCATCGAAGTATTCTGTTCCCTGCATTAATAACGAGTGTCATCTACTTAACATTGAGTTGTGAAGAATGCTATATTGTAGCCTTCACAGACCGAATTGACATTCAAGGAGAGGAAGGGGAGGGGGAGAGTGATAGAAGAAGAGCAGAAATCCAGGATACATCAAAGAAAATATACTAATCGCTAGAATATTAGACGAATACATATGCTGCTAGGTCAGAGAGCAGAGGACGCCCCAAACAAAGATGCACACTCCAGGTTGTGAAACCATCTTCCCATTTACCTTTTGGTAGAAGTTGTGATCCACAGCAACAGCTATGAGCTGTCAGCTCAAAGGGAGGAGGAAACTCCAGCCTGATTTCTGCTGGCCAACCACCCACACAAGCACAATACTAGAAGGGAGTACACGGAAAGCAAAAGCCCAACAATCTAAAACCTTCTTTCCAAATGGGGCCTTAGGGCACCATATATGCCCTTTGTCTTCCATATCTGTTATAGGCCAAAATGTTAGGTTTTTGGCCTCAGTTCTTGATTTCTTGTACACTATCAGGATTCAGGACAGTAATGAGCTATCTTCCAAAACCCAGCTTCTACTTGTACAGATTACAGTTACCCTGAGTTTGCCCCTATATATGAGCCTTAAGAACCACAAATAATCAAGCTTCTAGGCAACCAACTTTGTTTCTAACTTACCATTAGGGAAGCTAAAATGTAACCCCCTCCACCGTCCAATCAAAAAAAACAAGAAAAGAAAAGTTTGGTGCACACACAATACAGATGTGTGACTGCCGACTGGCCTAACCTTGATAATAACCAGATGTGCAGGAAGGTTCACACCCCAAGCCAACGTGCTAGTCGACACCAATACCTGCCAAGTGAAAGCAAAGTTTCAAAACAACAGGAGTGCAGAATTTTATGTAATGAGGCTAATCAAGCTGGAAGGTGAAAAGATAAGTAATCTTGAGGAGATTGGGCCTAAAATCACAAGTAAAACAGTAAAACACAGATGCAATAATATCCATATATGACAGCTGTATACAATTTCGCAACATAAGAATTATAGCTTCTGAGGTCAAGAACCTGAATCTTGTTGTTTCCAAACAATTCTTCAACTACAGATCGGTCCTTGTCATTCAATCCAGCATGGTGCAAGCCAATACCAAATTGCAAGGTGTGCCTCAGGTTCTGATCTGTAATCTGGGAAAGAATCATCTGCAATGCCTCTTCCGACATATTCAAGAACTTCCTTGGATGTTCATCAGACGCTGCAAACTTAAATTACAGGAAGAGGAATGAGATTGTTACAATCACAAACATTAATGAATATCAACACTAAACAAGAATACGAAATAGCATATGCAGCAAACAAATTCCGTCCACATGCAATTTCAACATACCGGACAATGAATTTCATATGCATTTAACCATACCTGAATTAGGTCCAATGCAGTAAGCCTTGTTTGCCGACGTGAAGAAACAAATACTAGAACTGGTTTTGCGGGTGAATGGGAGCATATGGAAGCATATGCAGGTTTATTCATGCTGTTCATTCTTGGACAATAGAACTTCCCTGGGTATCCCTATATATGTAAACCAGCTGAGTTAATCGGTCACCTCACAAATTTAAAAATCTACGAAGAACTTGATATACTGCACACATAATGGAGGACTTCAAATTATGTTCATGAAAGTGTAGGTAACATAGGCATAAAACCAAAATATTGAAACATTAAAAATGGCTGAATGTCTTAATAAGAATGAAGATAAGAAGTAGCCATAACAGTCCATCACAGATAGGTAACGAGAATGCTATCTTGATGCATATAACAAATCAGCTCTTCAAGAAAAAGAGAAGAATAATTAATTAAAGTTTTTTTTCCTCTCTTCACTCAACTATTATAATATTTAATTCTACTTGTTGCCTCGAAGTCTCTTACTCTTACCAATCTAGCCTTAGGCCCTGTTTTTTTCTAATTGAAATGAATTGAACAGAATTAAACTAACAAGGTTATTTTGGGAACTTGAATTTGAAATCATGAATTTGTACTTCAATGAATATAATTATTTGTAGGTTTAGATTTGGTCCAACTCCATGGTCTTTCAATAAGCCTCAAAATTGAAGGATTTCAAATGACACCCCAACACGAAGGAATTTGAAATTCTTCTCTCTCCTCCCTTCACTTAGATTTGGGGATTTCAAATGCATCATCAAGTGATGGGTGGACTGTGGAGTTGTGGACAACTTTTCTTCTATCATAAATCTAGAATTTCAAATCCGATTCCCAAACACACTGTAAGCTAAATTCAATATACAGAACAATACTGAGTTAAATGGAAAGCAACATGTGAAAGAAAACGTAACTAGCAGAATGAAGTATTGAACTGAAAAAAGCTAAACTGAATTTGCATGTTGAACTGAACTGTAAACTATTATCCAATGTAATCATGAGACAAGACACTTTCAGAAGGTATATTTCTACAAAAATTAAATTATGAGTAATAATTTAGCTTTCTGCAAAAAAATTGGTATATTTTCAGGCAACAGAACTTCACGCAAAATATAACACAAGCACAACACAATAAATTGCCACCTCCTACCCACAGACCACCAAACTTCCAACTCAAATATTCATGATATCTTACAAACACCTTCATCTACCCCTCTTACCCTGAACGGACCCAGAATTAATCTCTGACTACAAACCTCAAGCTCCCTTCCCCTTTTTTTATTTCTATAATTGATACAAGAGAAAAGTTATCCAACAACAAATGGCCTACAGGATTCCATAACTAAATACTTCTGCCTGTGCGACACCATCATGTCCCGTTAAAATAATTTCCCAAGCCATGATGTACATTTGAGTATTTGACATCTCATTAATACTGTATATACATTCTGTTTATCTAAAAAAAACAGAATATTCCCACATGCCAAGTTATGGTATGCATTGTTATCATGGCACCGCTAAGCAAATATACACAGCAGTCAGCACACAAAAAAGAACCCTAATATGTAAACCATGCCACCACTATTCACCAATTTAATTATGAGTCAACACACTTCCAGAAGGTGGAAGTCAAACGCCAACAAAATAAAGACACAATGCAACAAAGAGTGACTTAAAGGTAAGTCTACTATATGCTTTATCTAGTCCATTAAGAACAAAATGTTAAAACCACTTGGAATCCTTGCTGTATGGAACGCAAGTAGTTCCGGGTCATTGGGAAACGAGAAAGTAATTCATGGTGTAAGATCCGGGAACATTGGGGGTAGGTTAAGTCGGGTGATGGGAACGTGACACGTACGGATCTTTCTCTCTCTCCAAAGGAGACAGTCACCAAGCAGTTTCAAGCACCAGGAGATTAATTTTACAAATCAATTCGGTCTTCCCATCCGAACAAACCCCTAATGTCTCAAATCTATATCACATAGATATGACCTTCAACTGATAGATCAACGGTTTCACTTAGTACCCTACATCTGAAGAAATTACGTGAGTAAGGTGCCTCTCAAATCGATCAGGCGCACAAAAGGCAACCCCAAAGACAGGTCACCAAAACCAATGTTTCTCAGACTCTCCAACGCGGATCTGACACGACGCGGATCTGAGGGTCGGATTCGTAAATTAGAAAATTCCAAGATTCGGCGACACGGCTTAACAGATACGGCGACACGCTTCCAGATTCATAAATTTTAAAAAATGGTAGGAGCAATCTACTTTTTCTTTTTTTCAGGGGAGTAAAATAAAAGTGATAGGAATATAAGAATATTCTCGTACAAGTTATAGTTAAAAAAAAAAGAAAAAAAGAAAAGTCAAAACGTCAATTAGTGTAACTTAGGAGGAGGGACTTTAAAATCTTAATGGAAGAAAATAATATATCATTAAAGTCACGTGATAATAAAAACAGTTTCCCATTCCTTCATCAGTGCTTCACACACACACGCTCTCTCTCTCCCCTTCTCTTCGCATTCTCTGTGCATGACCACCGGTGGCCCGATGACCAAACCACCTACTACCGGCGACCTCACCACTGGGTTCGCCTCTCTTGGGCGACCAAAAGCCCTATGATTTTGGTCTGTATCTTCTTCATTAAAGGCTTCAATTTGTAGATCTAGGGTTCGCGAAACCCTAGATCTGAAATCGAAAAGCCGTGAAATTGCTGACTGTTCAAGGAGTGAAAGATGTCCGAGGGTCGTATCCCTTCGAACCATGTCGACGCGTATGCCGTGTCGTGTCGCGTGTCGGATCGTGTCGACACGCGACACGGCACTAAAACGACGAGTCGGAGAAACATTGACCATTAACATACCAGTTGCCGTGACCTAGGAGGCTAGGACGAAGAACACTAACCCGCATTTTCTCTAACTGTGAAATGAGGAGATTAAGTTATGTGCACAATGTTCTTTCTAGATGAAAAACTAAAAATAATCTGGGGGGGGGCATGCTGATAACACTCTTAAGTGGATTAAGGTTAGCATGTACAAAATAATACTATAATCAATTGAACATCATCTTCAGCAATTGCAGGTAAAATTAAAGTCCAATTACCTGAATGTGCACTTCAAGTGGTACAGGTCGCACGCTAGGCTTGAAATTATAGAGTCCCAACTCCCCAACCCCCAACCAGTCAGCCAAATCCCTTAGATCAGAAAGACAAGGAAAAGTTTGCCATGAGAAACATAAACCATGATTAAATAAACACATACAAGGTCAAAGCAGATACTCTTTAACAATTCTGAATATTCAGACGCATTTTGTCTGCATTACTTATGGACACACATATGATTATGTAGATTTTAAGTATGCAAAAACATGAACTATATATATTTTTGGTAACCAGTGCGAAGGGGTAAGTGTCAATGTGGGATTGGCTGCTTGTGAGAGACAGAAAGAGAAAGAGAAATGTCTATTTGGACCATGAAATTTATATTTTATGTAAGCTCTAGTCCACAGCTTTGAGGAGGAATCATTATTTGTACAAGTCATTGCAGGATGCCCATTATTTTTCTGCTCGCTATGCATAAAATTCAAGTATTCATTTACGAATCAAAGCTTCGAGACCCGTTAATCCCTATTTTGTAATTGCATCTTATGAATTCCGAGTAATCTTAGTTTTGAAATCATTTATTCTACTTTCAGATGGGAAAGACAATCCAACAAAGATAACCTAAACTTTATACAAAAGTGAGCTAAAACTTAAGATATGTGATCAATATGAATACTCCATATAGTAATAAAATTAAAGGTGGATTTCTAATTCCACTCTTAGAAAATACAAAAGAAAGGTTTTTATCTGAACCAAGTAATTAGGTTTTATTTTTTTAGATAAACTTAGCAATACAATTACATAGTTACATACCCTGCATTCGCTAAAGCCGTTGATAGACCCACAAAGCGAACGGAGCGTTCTGTCTGCGATGATATATATCTCATCCTTGAAACGATAACCTATGAATTTTTAATCAGCTATTATTATTCAAAGAAATATATTTACAGAAATTGTAATTAATCAAAAAAAAAGCAATTCAGCATATCCTCCACAAGGCATGAAGCAAGAACACTGAAATAAGCTACCTCAAGTGCCACCCTGTAATCCTAAACAATTAAGAGGTTGGGCAACCAAGGTAAACAATGTTGGTCTGCAAATCAAGTTTACAATCTATGACCAGAAATAAAACTCCTGTAAGGCTGTAACTAAGACATCTTTGTAATTCTATACAAATATTTTATTTTTTTTGGCTTCACAGTAAGGAGGGTCAGGAGGGAGATTATGGCCAGCATTTATTCTCCAGTGGGCCCTGAAGTTAACATCCAGAAAATCTCCAGTGGCCCAGCCAAGATTGAACTTGGGACCTTGGAATAGTTCTCAGAGGTCTTACCAATTGAGCTTCAGACCATAAGATGCCATCTGTTGTCATACCATTGTCTGAGCTGCCAGTTTTCCGTCAACAAACTTAAGCATAATCCAGATTGTTTTTCCACTGAAGTGAAGACTTCAGACCAGTGACAAGAAACATCCAGTGGTGCCTCACAACAACAAACTGGCAGCAGATCAAGAAGCAGAGACTTGGGGCAGTCTTGTCTCAGCAGAGACTAGCCCCAGCCAATAAATACTGTCAAAGCCACAGACGGAAGTTCCCCTTTCCGCATCTATTAAATTAGGCCAAAGAAAATGTAAGCCTGAACATGGAAAATGGATCTGTCTCTGTTGTTCTACAATAATATGGAGGCTCTTTAAAGATCAGAACAGAGCAGAGAGAAAGCAAAAGTTACTCAAGTGTTTCAAAGCTTCAATTTCCTCCCATTATTGGTGGCCCACAAGGGAATATGCATGGTTGATTGGTTGGAGAACTTAAGCTACCCTGAGACGAGCAGTCAGAAAAGAAGTTTACATCAATATGTTTCCTCCTAATAAGGGTCCCCCCCCCCCCCTCCTTTTCTCCCGCCAGTGTTAACCTTTAATTTGCATTACCTGTTATAAATGGACTTTCATCACTTGGATAATATTTTGATTGCGATGTTAATTATTCTTCCTCCTCACTCAAATACCAAGGGGTGGAAAAAGTTATTGGCCAGCTTACCCATGTAGACTAGTTTTTCCTTTATTTACTTTACCTTAAATTTTTTATTCAGGATAGGCTATAGTCTTGTGTCCACTACACTTATCATTGTTACCAACTATTCCATACAGATTTGATCAAACTCTTAATCACCATGTACATGGATTTGTTAACCACGATCCGAAATATACCTCAAGGATAGGACCTCGATCAGCTCCAAGTAGGTGAATCTCATCCAATATCATAAGCCCCACCTACAAATGACGTTATCAATGAGTATAGCACACAAAAATAGCAGATGAGCAAATAACTCGTGATTTAGTGTGCACACATGATACGAGCATGGATGTTTTGTTGCACGCTTGTGCATATGGTATCAAAAAAGATGAAGCAGGCTTAGAAGGGAAAGTGAGGGAGAGAGGAAGGGAGCAAGGGAAGGAAATAAGGGGATATAGTCAAAATTATAAACAGGAACAGAGATGAATATAAATTAGTTAATAAAAATAATATAATATAATTCATGACAAAGTGAAAGCCATAAAACGCTTTTAACAGATCTCTTGATTTCAACCATCCATCAGATAAGGAGGAATGACACAGGGTGTCAACTAAAAGAATTGGTTAAGACGAACCTTTTTTACATAGCTACGTGTATGCCAGTTACGGCTGATCCCATCCCACTTTTCAGGAGTTGAAATTATGATATCAGCTGACAGAAGGGCCATCAGATCTGGAGTGTAGTCACCAGTCATTTCAACCTGATGAAATGATTCCAAACAAATAATTTAATTACCCTAAAAAAACACCAAATGGTTTAATTGTAAACCAGATATATTATTAAAGACTACAGATTCAACAACATAATCACTCTAAGCCTAGTGAAAAGTAATTATAAGGTGCACACCATCTTCTTCCCAAGCTGGGTTACAAGACGCTTTCTCCAGTCATTCATTCTTTCTCTAACAAGAGCCTTCAATGGTGCTATATATATGACCTGCATGAGTACAAAAAGAAAAATTATAGATGCTAGGATGGCTACTAAAGCCCACCGAAGAGATATCTTGAACCTCTTTACAGCTAAATTAAAGCAAGCTTGCCACAAGCCATACACCAACAGTGACTTACAAACAAGTTGAAGATGAGATTGAGCTACACATACTAGCAACCTCTTTGCTTGTCTTATCTTCTTTTTTGGGAGAGGGGCCCGGGGGGCAGATAGTATGCTACACATAAGACAGGGCTCCCTAGCCCTCCGTCTCATAGCCCAATAGCAAATATAGTGCCAAGTGTAGTGGGATACATCAAGCACACCTAGGCACAAAGGGTTAGGTCCACCAACTCACTACCACTTTTAATAAGTAGGAGGAAGTGATCACCAGGATTTGGACCATGAGGGTGAAAAAAAAGCAACCTCAAGAACTACAACAAACTCACTTCCTCAATTAACAGTTCATTTGCGAACATCAGCATTACCCCACTGCCTCCAAAGAGCCTCCCGCTGAGGCAGGGTAGGGGGGGGGGGGAGGGGGTTGGATTGACCTTATGATAACAGAGGCTGTTTCCATTGACCCTTGATCCGAGCGACGACCATTGGCAATTTCACCATAAATAAGAAGTGCAGACATTTTGATGAGCTAATTTGATTTAGTTCCTTACATTAAAAAGCCAAAGTGAATCTTTTCGCTCCATGAGAAATGGGCAATGGTTATGTGTTCATGAACATGAAGAGGGTTGCTACTTTCAAAAGGGAACAAGACAAGACAAAACTGGAATGGTGTATGCATATGCGTGATGTAAATGCCAGTTGGATATCAGAAGCAAGGAACACATATATTCATGAAAATTGCAATCTAGCCAGAAAAAGCTTTATATGTTTCTCAAAACAAAGTTCAACCGAAAGACAATTTAAAGAATATGAAGCTAAGAAACATGTATAAAGCCAGTAAGAAAGCTATACTAAGTAACAACAATGTATTGTTAGTCGCTTAGTGCTACAGAGTGTTTGTTCAGCAAGCAGAAATCGAACTTCATTTTGATTTGAGACTACACAACATACGAACAGTTAGTAAACCTTTCAAGAACTGAAAACTAATTAATTAAGCTTTATTGGCTGCAAGAAAATAGAGAAAATCAATAACAAAATCTATCTCACACCTGATTGGACAAGATGTCCTAAACTAACCTTCATATCGGGCTGGGTATTAAAAAGGCGGAACATTGCAAGCTCTGCGGATATAGTCTTCCCACTTCCGGTTGGAGCTCCCAAGAGAACATTGTTGTCAGTGTGATAAAGGACGTGAAAAGCCTACAAGCTCCAGCAAAGTTTGAAATTAAAAAGCATGCTTTCAAATTTCACCAATACTCCCTCTGTGAGTAAAGTACGCAAAAAGACTAAATTAAAATTAAATTAAAAAGGAAAAATAAAATTCTGCTAGGCCAGGATTTGGTTAAACTAGTATTGCAGTTCTGGATAGGTAATTTCTACATGTCAGTAGTTAGTAAGGTAGACAAAGCAACAAATGCATGTTTCTTTATTTGCTATAATTTCATAATTCACCAACATTTTAAAACAGAGAAAGTATCAGGAAAAACAAAATATTTTAACCATTATTAATAAATTGTACAGCTACAAGATGCATACCTGTGTCTGAATAGGATTGAAGTGCGAGAATGTGTACAAGGATTCGTAAGTTCCGTTGCCGAGAGAAGTAACTGGCAGAGGTTTCAAATCTAGCAATTCAGTATGGGAAGTGTGTGCCTGGTAGGACAGAAAAAACAGAATTAACTTCGCCTAGATATAATGGTGAAAACAAATTAGGGGGGTGACAGCTGATTCATCTTTAAAGCAAACATCTTAAGTTACCTCAGGTAGTGCAAGATTGTGAAGGGATATTGAGTAAAAAGATTCTCCCTGTAGCCAAGAATCAGAAACGGCACGTATATAATACTGCGATGGATGTGGTTCAAATATTGGCACAGTAAATGACAGCTTCTGTGGCTCTCCTCTTGCCGCCTTCTTTGTAAGAATGAAAAGTTCTGAGTGATATATGTGGTCATTTTCAGAGTCCTGTCGGAATAACTCATAAGGTCCAGATAAATATGGGCCGAACACAGAAGGGAAACATAATAATACATCTTTCTATCCTCAGTTATGCATGTACTGTCACGTATGTACAGTCAATCACATCACTTGCAAATGAAGCATGTCAAGGCAGCCCAAAGTTATCATAAATCACATCACAAGATATCCCCACGACCCCACGACACGAGAGCCATTCCCCTGCTTATATTCAACACTAAATCACAGGGATGAAATGGTGATCATAATCATAAGCAGTTATCCATCAAAAAATAGGAAACTAGCACCTATGAACATCAATATAAGTCACAGCCACAAATTAACCACATCATGAAAGCATTTATTTTATTTTTTTTATAACATGGGTCTCCAAGCTTTGCTTGACTAATCCTATGGGCGCTGAAGTTAACGACCAGGAAAACCTCCAGTGGCCCAGAGGGGACCCAAACATGGGACCTCTGAAATACTTCTCAGAGGTCTTACCAGTTGAGCTACCCCGTCAGGGTTACGTTATGAAAGCATTTTACACGTGCTTTGCAAGAGGAACTTGTTAGTCAATTTTTTTTTTGGTGCGATTGTTAGTCAATTTTTAATATCCTTGTAAATGGCGGTATGAACCTTGTAGATTCTTACAAAGATTACAAAGAACTAGTCAATGGGCTTCTTCCTTGTGGCATCTGAGTATGTCTTTGTTATGATATCTTGTTCTAGTGGAGAACAACAAAAACAGAAAGGGTATATTAGTCCCTTCAGGATCACGAAAGACGATGCTTGATTTGTTCCCATCAACCTTCCCCTCTTCTTGATTTGCTGAAAATATCGTGACAACTTTCTTGAGGCTGAAAAAAATACCATTCAACTCCAAACCAATTGCACACGCCTAACACATACTACCTTAATTTGTACTCACATAAAAATCCAATTAATGAGTCTTCTTTTCGGTAATCACATAACTATAAGATCCCCAATCCAAATTCTCTGACATGGCATCAGGTTATCCTCAAATTTTTGCCTAATCTCAGTATCATAGAGGAACCTAATCCGGAGAGTGGAGGAGTGGAGGAGTGGAGGAGAGAGAGTGGGTGGGGGAAGGAGAGAGAAAGGAAAATGAGAGAGGGAGATTAGCATGTACCATGAACATGCGAGTAACATTTAACTATTGCAGGTTATCACATATTGGCATATTATTGGAAGAAGAAAAAGAATTTTGGGATCAGAATCTCAGAAGCAGCACTACAAAATACATGCATAGAATAATTGTAACAAGCGAATAAACCTCAGAACAAAATGAAAAGTTGTTTAAGACACAAGGACACTATAGAATAATTGTAACAAGCGAATAAACCTCCGAACAAAATGAAAAGTTGCTTAAGACACAAGGACACTATAGAATAATTGTAACAAGCGAATAAACCTCAGAACAAAATGAAAAGTTGCTTAAGACACAAGGACACTGTAATGAAGCTGTGCTACTGTCACAATGAACATTATTTAACTTGGCAAAGATTTTGTTTTTATTTTATTTATTTTTGTTCTTTTTTTATTTAGATAACTTGAGCATTCGACTATTCGGGCTTTACCCAACTAATCCTCTTTTTTTTAGGTAAAGGGCTTTACCCAACTAATCCTATAGGCCCTGAAGGAATGATAAAGGAAAACCTCCACTAGCCCTGAGGGGGCTCAAACTTGGGATCTCAGGCACAGATTTCAGAGGTACTACCAGATGAGCTACTTTGCAAAAATAAAGATACAAACTTGCACAACCATTTATAACAGAAATACTGAAAAATGAATAGGAAAGGAGAGAGGGGGGGAGATGCAATGAATCGGCAATGGAATAACTTCATCACTGATGTGCAAAACACAAGGACAAATGGATGGAACATTGCAACATCACATCAGTATAACCGTTAAAATAGTTTTTCCCAGAAAGAAATGTCCTTCAAGGATATGCAGCTGCTATGAAGTATGAACTAAATTGGACTGCATATCAGGAGCTACAAGAAAGGATGATACCTCAACAAGTATCCACCATCGCTGAACAGCACCATGGAAACGATCCTTCCATATGAAATCAGGGGAAATGAGCAAATCAACCTGACAAAAGTTAAGACTCAGAAAGACGTTCAACAAAACAACAAATACACTAAGAATCTCACAGCTAATGGGCATTCAGAGCAACATCATTACGATGAAACACAAGATCTATCTCCATGAGAAAACAGGGTTGCATTTCAATTATCTTATAAATTTAACGATAACAAAAATCATTTTTGTCGATGAGCAACTTACGATGAACTAACCTTTAAAACAGTTCTGGTGATTGGACTCACAGTAGCAGACAACTGAACCATGGGAAAATAGCCCAAATATTGCTTCACCGTCTGCAAAAACACAGGAAAGAAAAGTTTGACACATATAATGAGCAAGGTTACAAAAAGTTGACAGAAATACGTGGGAGATCAGATTAATGCCTACGCTGATGTAAAGCTTTCATTCTTATGGGTTTTGAACTTTGCATCTTGTAAGCCTCGCAAGGCTGACTTATCCTATGTTGCTCAGACTCTTCATTTCATCTCAAGTACCCGTGTCACGTACTAGACATTCCGACATCTGTACGGACACTGGAAGTTCCATTTGAAGCCAAAAACATGCAGTCTGACATGGGCATGGGTACTGGATTCTCGGACAGTTGGCCGAGTCCGAGCAACATAGGACTTATCTATTAGGCCTAAGTTACCTTCTGTGTGATGCTTTCTAGGCAATAAGTTCCCACTCAAAAGAAGAAGAAAAGAAAAGGAAGCAGAAAATACCTTCCCTCCAGGGCCAAAACGAATCAGCGCTCCAATGTCTTTTTCCTCCATATCGTAGAGGCGATCCAGATCAGCCCCTCGATCTTCAAGCTTCCTCAATATCTGAAACAAATAAGTAATATTTACCAACTACTAATTCACTCCATTTAAAGTTTGAAGAGCAGCACAGCACCCATCAGAACCTCTAAGGAGATATCTTTGCCGAACTGTCGGAGTGGATGTTGGTGGGGCCATATTTGACGGTCAACAGCCTTGCAGTATTCTAACATGAAGGAAGTCATCTCAGACCACCCTCTGCGCAAACAAATCTCAAATAAAGCACGCATAATACGAGCCAAGCTTGCACTTATATATGCAGCATCAGAAACCAGTGAAAAGGTATCTATGAATCCTCGTGAGATGTACAGCTGCAATGATAAAGCACCACATTATATGCCAGTGGCAACCTTAAATATCACCATGTTCAGAAAGTGCAAACCATTTGAGTTCAGAGCAACCAAACATACCTGAATGAGAATTGAAATTTTCCCGTGCTTACTGGAAGGACCACCTTTAACCTCTAGTGGACAGTCACGCGCCATAGCTTCTAGCTCCATTTGCTCTTCCTCTCTAACAACAATATTTTCGAACTCAGAAGAATGTGCAACCATGTCAATAACCTAGAAAAGTAGCAGGCATAAAATAGTTAGCAAACAAAACAATATAAATAAAACAATCAAATTCTAAGGCATATAGTGAGATAACTCAAGTCTGTGATAATCAACATTTACAAATAAAGGCAGTGCAAAAATCACAAAGCTGGCACGCAAGACAATCCAACAAGTCTATACACATGAATTTGTAATATCACTTCCACCTAACAGGAGGTGAAATGCGCACTAAAAAAACTTGAAGAAATACTGTCTTTCTAATGCTGCAATCTTTGGAAGTTCGTTTCACAGTCCTAAAATAATTTACAGCTTGATGAATGTGATAACTGATAAGCCAATTACATAAAATCAAATTAAATAAGTATCATTGAATCGAAGCAACTTACCTCGCTATCGCTCATATGACGTTTTAACATTTCATTGTATGTCTCGACACTAGAATATTGTATATAGAAATGGCTAGCAATACGACCAAGTTCAGTACAGTAAAAGTTGCCACTTTTCTCATCAAAACGCATCATTTTTGCTTTGTCAAGTGCACGTGCTGCATCTGTTATAAGAGATCTTTGTTTCAAACCAAGAGATGGGTCTGCAACTACCTGTTAATACGAATCAAATCCATCACAAAGAGGAGCACATAAATTAATCAAACAATGTGATAATCATTCACTAGAAAGTCAATTGAAGCTTCTTATGTGTGAACTATCAATGACCTAGTCAAAATATTGGCTATGAGAAGCACATGACAGCTAGTAATTGCACCACAGTCTCCTACCATGGACATTGGCTGCACGTAAAAGAAGTCAGAATGATGACTCAATAAACAAATTTAGTTCACAATATTGTATAGCTGCTTCCCTGTGGTCATCTGAAAATGCATAAGACTTGACATCGGCTAGCTTCTAAGTGGGTTAGATATTGTTCCCTTTGAACATCTTTCTACTTGTTCATGTTCTAGTAGGGATTATTAAAATGACCACTGAAAAATGCTCTAGCGCTGTGAGACAGGAAGAGGATTGCTAGTTGACTCTCTAAGGGACCACAATCTAGGTAACTGCATCTGGAAACATCATGATGTGAAGTGGTTAAATATTCGGGTTTAGTACCTAAATTCTGTGACAGAAGGTAAAATGGAGTGAAAATTAGAATTCCTTAATCACTGAAGTCATCTATAAGAGTCATGAGATACATCATAACTTTTTCCACTGGTTAAAAACTAAGGTTGGCCTCAGGAACAAGGTTCCCTTGGTAATGTGTACCTACAATGTGTGATCATAGGACTTGCTTATTTCTCTACTTGAGGTAGTATTTTTCAGAATGCAAAAGAGGACTGTAATTCCAAAGAGGAAAGGCATCCTCAAAGGTGAGAAGAAAATTAACCAAAATTGAAAACTGCATATTTGCAGTCATGCTGAATAAGATTGTCAAGAGACAAGGTAATAAGAAAGCATAAGCATACATTGACTTGTATGGCTATTGTGCAGGGTAGGTTATTGTGAAGGTGTGCTTGTATGGTTATCCTTTGGTGCATTTGGTTGGAGAGAAATTCGAGCGTTTTTTCCAATGTGCAGAAGAACACTGACTTGGTCTGGGATCGAGTAGTCTATTTGTCCTTCCTTTGGGCCAAGGCTGCTGGGGCATTCAAGGGAGTCCCACTTACGGTTATTCAACGCCATTGGCATGACTTGTAGATACTTTGATTTTGCTCTTTGAGGATACCTTATCCTCATTCTTTGTATTGTTTCATTATTTGATTAATAAAATTTTCTCTTATCTAAAAAAAGAAAGCATAAGCATACAAAGACATTGATACACAAACACCGTGCCAAGTATAAAAGTTTTTTAGATAAAGAGAAAGCATATATAGTGTCAAAATTACACCAAAGGAGGACAAGTTGTCCTCCAAGAACAAGCTAATTACAAATTGGCCCAGTTACGTTGGACTGTGGCAATAGAATAGTCCCTAAATGCCACTGTACCAAGTATAAAGGTATAACTTATTTTTATAAAATTGTTTTGCTGAAATCGATCTTTGAGCATCATCCTTGCAGAATTTCAGCTATAATAGTCTGAAAATACAAATCCTTGAGAGGCGAATAAGAAACTTTTAGATAAAAGATTTATTCAGAGCATCAATGGGATATTCACAATCAAGGAGACAATGAATACTCCAAAAGAACAATTTAAGCTAACTACAAATCCCCCCAAAGTCGTTGAATAAAAGTCAGGGGCACCCGCCCCCTTAAAAGCCCCAGCCGCTTTGGCCTACAAAGACGTCAAAATACACCTCCCCAAACAAAATCCTGTGGCCTACCCCCCCCCCCAATCAAAAAATCTAGAGTTGCGCTCCAACCTAAGGCACCAAAAGATTGCAAGCAAAGTGCAGCGTCATAACAACTTATGCTCCTTGCTCCTTCCCAACCCAACATAGCAAACGAACCTAAGTGTTGGTTGATCGTAGCAGGGCCAACAAAATATTCACCGAATAAGCAACCCACAAACCACGAGCAAAATCACAATGCAAGGCCAAATGCACACCCCTCTTAGTAACATGATGCACAGTACGTTCATATCCAGTAACATAGCAAATCCAGGTCTGCGTAGCTGCAACATATCATGAGTATTCAACCTGCCTAGTAAAAGTGAAAGCACACACCTTCAAAGGAGTCTTAGACTTCTAAATGACATTAGCTACAGGGAAATGGGAATATTGGGAGGGAAGGCTAAGGTGATGAAGAAAGGATTTGCAGGAGAAGACCCAAGAGGAGTCCCCAACCCAAACCCGGGACTCATCAGGGACAACGAACCAGTTTAATGGTGTCTACAATACATACAACAGAGGCACCAGTTATTACAACCTAAGCATCTAATTACGAGGAACCCCACATTCTTTGAGTATCAGTGATTCAAATCCCTTTAAACACCCCAGTCACTTTGGCCAAACATCAACATTAATCTAGCGCCTCCAAAGAGGCTCCCTCCCAGGAAGGGTAGGGGTGTCGGTTCTTCAATGCAGCCTTACCCCCGTGTGATCCGAGAGCTTGTTTCCGCTTGACCCAAAGGGAAGCCAAATACACCGCTCAATCCCAAACTATCAGTCAAACGGGACACCCGAGAAAGCACCAGTGGAATTGAGCTCAAGCAGTCTGAAAAATATGAGCAATACAAGATAATACATTTTTACTGGCTAATCAATCAGTAAATTCACACCTCATCCCATCCGATACCATATGCCAAGGGATTCATCTTCATCCTTATAAATAGATAGGTATAACCAAGCCATGCACAAGCTTCTTTCACATTTGTGACAGTTCCCAATGCTACCTCAGCATTCAAATTATCTTTCAAGGAGCTGATAAACTGCAAAAACAGGCAAGGAAAAGAGTATGAACATGATAAATATACAATAATTAGTCTTATTAATAATACTTTTTCAACCATGTTTATATCTTAGGCAACAAGTATTTTCTTGGGGTACCTTGTGTTGGAAAAATTGAAAAAGACGGATAGCTAGAAGCAAATCCTTCTGTCTCTCTGACTCATTGTGATTAAAATGGGAAAATAAAGCATATACAAAATGAATAGATAGAGACATTCGATGTTTAAGCGGAAAACCCTTCAAGACACTGGAGGTTCGATAAACTTTCACTATAAAATAATAAGACTACAAATAGTCTAATCTACCACAAGCTAGAGGCTAACTCTCAACTTCTCACCCAACACGGATGGATAAACCAATGAACTCTTCTTTCTCTTTGCTATTTTTTGTGGATCACTTGCAAGTTTGAGAGATTGGGAGTACTCGAAAACTTTCTCAATACATGGTGGATATCTATTCCTCTTGAGGATCTCACTCTTGTTATGATGTGTAATCTCAATCCCTCTAAGGACCTTCATCTAAAGAACCCACCTAGTACCGTGCCAGTACACCAATTAACTTTTTTTTTTGTTGTTGTTGTTGATGAGAATAGAGATTAAGCAACCTAGGTAGCTTTTGGAGAAACAATCTGTGCCTTTATACTTAATTACGAAAAATACTTCACTATTTCCACATTTTAACTGTTATTATAAATAAGACGATGTTTGGTTAATCAGGGTAACAAGCATCTTCTCTCATATAAATTGTTGCACAAAATCAGTAATAACATTTCCCTTCACTGATGCGAGTACAGAATATACAATTTCTGAATAGCTCTGATAGGCGCATATTTAGACGTAAGAGACCAAATTCCACACACAATCAAAGAAGGCCTTCAGCCTTCTGCACGTTCAAAAAAAAAAAAACACACAGAAAAAGGTCTACAATCCTCCCAACTTAGCATGGAGAAGGATGACCTACCAAAATGCTATCTAGTGATGAATAGAGAAGTCTTAAAGCAATCATAAGGTATTACAATAAAAGGAAGTTACTACCTGACTTTCAATTGGGAGTTGGCTTGTAAGTAGCCGCAGGTAATGAGCTAATTTGTCATGAGAAGTAATGATAATGCCTTCACCGCTTTTGTCAAATTGAGGCCTCCCCGCACGTCCAAATATCTACAATTGCAGTTTTGCAACAGCTATTAAAGAAAAGAGTAAAAGAAGCCTATGAATATAAGTAAAACAACAGAACAGGTTGGCTAAGCTCCAACATAGTCAAGAAAATCTTTCACCTGCATAACATCAAGCATGCCCAGGTCCCGCCAGCCACCAGCCTTTGCATCATATATTTGTGTACCCTGAGTAGCAAACAAAGATACGTTCACTTGAAGCAAAAGTTGATGAGTAGAGGAAGGATTGTGGGTTTAACTCCATCAAATTTACTTCAACCCAGCAATCAAAATAAAGAACACAAATAAACAAAAGACATTGATCTCTTAATAAGAAAAATATATCTAAAATACCATTGCAACAGTTTTAACTTCTAAGAAATGCCTTCAATATGATGTGTCATCCAAGATCACAAAACAAAGATATCACAAAAAGGGAATGCTTCTCTCAATTTAGGGTTTGCATTGTGTGGAGACCCCTTGTCTCCTTTCTTGTTACCTTTTTGGTGGTCCGATGGATGTTTACAGTTAGATGTCGGAAAGGTGTATTGAAGCTGGGATTGCGGCGGGTTTTAAGGTCGGAGTGTAGGGGGTTCACAAGTTTACATCGATCACCTTCAGTTTGCAGATGATACAATCCTCCACCTTTCCAGTGACACACGTAGGTACAAGAAATTCAAACAATTCTCCAAAGTTAGAAGCTCATTTCAGGCCTCAGTAACAAATTTTCAAAATGTATCCTAGCGGCTAGCTGGTAGTCTGATATTAATGTTAGCCCCTCTACTCGAAAAGGTTATCCCAGCCTTCCTAGGTGCCAGGTGAGCAGAAAGCTACATTTAGTAACAGAATATCCAACAATACATGCCAAGGTCACTCTTGTATAAGAAATTCTGTTATATCTTCATCCATATAATAATCTACATAAAACAAAAAGAAAGAGATGACTGTCCTAGATCAACTTTCAGATTCTCAATTTGTATGCACTAAAACAAGGGCAGATCTACTGTAACAAGCATAGATAACACATTAGCACTACTGTTATTTCGTTATCAAGCTCAAAGGAATAGAAATTTGAGTTTGCAGAAGACTTTTATTTGGCTAAAGAAACAAGTACCCACCTTGATCACGACAGTGTGAGCAGGTAAGTTCACCCCCCATGCCAAGGTTGCTGTGCAGACAAGTACCTAAGGACCACACCATGTCAATAAAAAGGCAAACTGCAGATTCAATAAGATGATAAACTGCAGCTTCAAGTACAAGCAGAGGGAATGAAAGATGAAACCGGTTTGACCTTCAACAATCCATTAGAAAATAGCCGCTCAGTGAGACCCCTATCAGCACGCAACATACCAGCATGATGAACACCAACCCCATAATCAAAAAGTCCAACCAATTGCTTGTTTCTAGACTTCATAACCTCCCTCTGAAATGCATAGTGCATAAGTACATCAATGAGGTTGTGTATCCAAAGAGAAAATAATACAAAATTTAGATCTTTGCCTTCATGAGTTGGAACTGCGGATGTGTCTCATCCTGAAACAGCTCCACATTGTTGTCCTCCCGGGCAAGCTCAACCTGTTAAACACAGAAGGTAAACAAGCAAACAAATCTTGAACTGTTAACCTGCAGTGACTAATGTTTGTACACATAAGAGCTGAATAGAAATATAACCCCCAACAGAACTGAATACAAGTATCCAGAATCTTCATATCTTCAGAGGAAATATCATGCATTTAACCAAGAAAGACATTTAGCATTTCAGAAGAAATATCATCATGACAACACACTTGCATAAGTTTTTAGCAGAAATCTGTTTGACTAGCATAGATCTTAAAAAATTATCTGCAGTGCATTGCACAAGAAACTCAAGCTGATTCAAGATATTAGAATTTACCACTGAGCTTGAAAAAAAACACAGCTAAAAATAAGGATAAAGAGTTGCAACGTACATCCAAGAGAAAGAGACTAAATTCTTCATCTTTTTTAGATAACATGGGTATCTGGGCTTTGCCCGACTAATCGCATGGGCCCCGAAGTATATGACCAGGAAAACCTCTAGTGGCCCTGAGGAGGCGAGGATCTGGGACCTCTGGAGAGGTCATACCAGCTGGGCTAGCCACTCAGGGTTGAGAAACAGACTAAATTCTTAAGGCCACTTGAAAACCATTCGAATACATCAATTCCTTACTGTTCAATTCCTTTTTTTTTTAGATAAGAGAAAATTTTATTAATCAAATGGTAAAGAATACAAAAAGGTGGAGGATAAGGCATCCTCAGTATACTGTTCAATTCCTTTCGATTAATTTCCGCTTTTACAATTTTATTTGGGGATTCAAGCTCCTAACATAGTAACCATTACAAAGTTTTTAACAGCCCAACGGTCCGAGACCTTAAATCACCAGTATCCAATCTGTACTCGTAAGTTCCAACAGAGTGCCATGGACTTTCAGACAAGTTTTGAAAATAGAAAGCCAACAACAAAGAATGAATACGAGGTGCCCCATTGTACCCTGAGAATGGACAAACCAAAACAAGAATCAGAAGGGTTTTTTTTTGTTGTACAGCAAAAATAGCCCTCTAGTACAAAAATTAGATATACCATGCATATTGCATTCCATACATTTGCCATTATCTTTCTACACCATTAGATTGTTCAGCTAGCCAGATTTTCCCCTTTCTCTATTTTATCAGGTTGCATCAGTGGAGTTTGCTAATTAGACTTTCTGATCCATGATTTAATTTATGAAGTGACAAAGGCCAATATGGTCAAAAGTTCTGGAAATGGCGAAACTACAATGTAAATTTGTAAGCAAGAAAGATGCAAGCATTCCCCCCAAGTGGCTGGATGAGCAACTGGAACTCAGAAAGGGGCTATACCAATCGCTCTGCAGTTTTCCCAGTATCTTTTCTTGAATGAACAAAAACCATTGCTTGGTATCCTTGCCTTAGTGAATCAACTACCTGTAAAAATGCTGTTATATTATTAACAAGCACAGTTCAAAAGGAACATCACCAGGTGTATGCAAAAAAGTACCTTGTTGTAGCAAATCTTATTCTGTAATTCAGTGCGTGCCAAAAAGTTCTTCTCACTAATGCCAATGTACTGTTGTGCTAGAGGCACAGGACGATAGCTCGAATCAAAGAAAAAGAGCCCTGCCTCTGGATTGACCCTCAAAAATTGTGCCACCTAAACGGTATTCAAAGCGTAAATACTCTACTCCCAACTAAATTTATAATGATAAAAAGATGTTGATTTCGAATAGAAGGAAAAGAATTTGCAGTGGGTCAGTTACAAACCTCTAAATAATTAGGTAGAGTGGCTGAAAGGCCCACAATGCGAATCATGGATTGTGTTGACTCCACCTATCACAAAAATAAAACGCACCTTATAATAGTTAGAACAGCAGTGCACACTTTCTATCACAAAAATCAAATATTTGACCTAAATAACCCCAGCTCTGAAATATAAAGGACAAAAAAATATGACAAAAAAACAACATAAGTTGGAGTGGAAACAGAAATGGTAAAATTTTGATATTATTTAATAATTTAACAGTGCACTCATTCATGTTTCAACTGTAGAGAGACGACTAGACGTATATATATATCGTTATCTTAATTTATTTATTTTTAGATAAGAAAAATTGTATTAAAGATCAAATTGGTAAGTTACAAGGCTAGAGGACCAGGAGTCCTCCATAGTAAGGTAAAAAAAAATAAGATAAAGCAGACTACAAATCAGCCCACACACGTTGCACGTCCGTAAGTGGAACTCCCATAAAAGCTCCCGCGCTTGGCCCAAAGAGAAGCCAAGTAGACTACGCGACCCCAAACAAAATTAAGTGACTTGCCAACTCCCTCAAAAGTCCGTGAATTCCCCTCTAACCAGACACACCATAGGATGGCCATATTGTTATCTTAATTTTGCACATGATTTTTTAGATAAAAAATAAAATAAAATAATAAATTGTAGTAATGAAAAGATGTCAATAAGTATACAATATGGGGACAACAAGTCCTCACATAGAAAACTATCTACAAATTGAAAAGCAATACATAATGGCCTCGACATACAGAGATCATCTCAGAAAGTCAAAGCTCCTACCTGACGTAGTGTTCGAGCAACTAATGCTTCTATGACAGGTCCTCTATCATCATTCAAAAGGTGTACTTCATCAATAATTAAAAGCTTGACAAGCATTGAAAGTGACATGTCGCTGCTCTTGCGTGTGATGACATCCCATTTTTCAGGTGTTGTTACTATCATCTGATTGACATAGAACAGAAAGATGAGAATAATATAGAATGTTACAGAACATTACCAACATACTAAGACTAAGCATGCAGAAAACTGATGACAAGCTACCTGTGTTTCTTCAAGCTCACACCTAGAAAGTTGCATATCTCCGGTAAGCTCCTTAACTATCATATTTAATGGAGATAACCGATGGCTAAAGGTCGACGTGACTTCAGCAGCTAAAGCCTGAGAGTGACAGCAATCAGCATTAAATCAGAATTAGAAGGGAAGAAGCACTTGAGTAAGAGAAGAAGGAAAACAAGCAACAACTTCCAGCATAGTTTACCTTCATTGGAGCAACATAAACAATCTTAAACTCATCTTTGTGCAGGTACCCGTCCTTGAAATGCTGCCCAATCTGCCACAATGCATCTAGTTGAGTGGTTATATCGGCATTACAATCATGAACTTTACAGAGGAAATCCGAATTGTTAGTTCTGTCAGTGATAGCTATAAGATAGGGTTAGCTTCCTAACTGCATCTATCAGTTACGGACTAGTCCTCGTTCAACAATTTGTGATATTATGTCTCACAAAATCGAAAAAAGCATCCAAGACTTTTGAACAACTATGACACCCAATCAACATGGAATGAAGATAATAACAAAACTGAAAGGAAACTAGTGTCAAAAAGGCCAACAAACAAAAGATATTGGTGAATGGTGAGCAGTAGATACCTTAACACATGGTTTTAAATATCGACCGATACGCGCCGTATCGGCCGTGATGTAACGAATTTTGAGGTTGCTGATACGCGATATCACACAACGTAACAGTGTTTTCCAAATGGCCGATACATGACTGATACAGCCGATAAATGACCGATTCGGTCGATACATGGCCAATACGGCTGATGTGGCCGATGCCATAAATCATGCCGCGGTGGCCGCGACCTGATATGCGTCAACGATATCAATCGTGACATCGCGACCGATACCGAGATTTTGAACCATGCATTAACATGAGAGGGAAAAAAGACAAAACTGTGCTTTTGTGGAGTATCAACTGCTTCTTGCACAGACCCAAGTAACATAAGTGAAAACTGCTTCCAGGTTCCAACTGATTATTTCAAGAGAGTTTAAAAACGAGAGAGGAGAAAATCATTCATTAGTTATGAAGCATACCTCATGCAGAATAGAAATCATAGCGATGTTCGTTTTGCCAGCTCCTGTTGGTGCACATACCTGAAAACGGGAAGGTATGACATCAGCAAAGTGCTGCTTTTGGTGGGGAAATAGCACTGGTGTAACTTACTATCACTCACTAGAATATTCTCATTAGTATAGTATACTGTCTGAAAAATCCTGCTCTGGATACGATTGAGAGATTTGTAACCATGGAAAGCAGCCTGGGCAAAGTCATCCAGTTCTTTGATATCTATCTGTAAGCAGGTAAAATGCAATTATAAACTGCACTGCTGCACCAATAATTTTAAGGTAGAATTCGCAGCAGTCTTTGCTACAACATGCTTTCAAGAAAAGTATTCCAAAAGAAAACATGGCACATGACAGAAATTTGGCACAGTACAACCATCTTGCATAAGTTTGAGCAATCCAGCGTGCAAGTAATGATTGAAGTCAAACACGCTCTTGAAAGGAAAAGATAAATGAGCCCAAGCAAGAATGGCAATGATGATACTCCCTCCATCCCATATTGTAAGTCCCCTTCACAATATCACACATATTAAGAAACTATAGCAAGGTATATTTTTCCCTTTGGTCACTATTAGACATAGTGCTCCGTTTTGGTTAGTTCAACAAATGAAAAATCCTTCATGGAAAGCATTGGGAATGAAACAATCATAATTAACATAGCCTCTTCCCCTAACATTTCTAATTGTTCCAGAAATCTTCATTACACTTAACATTAATTTACTAGCAAACTGGCGCCTTCGCCCAGGAAAGTAATAGAGAAGTGGTGAATATTGCATTAAATACAAAATGAAGTTTATTCTAGTTTAGTTCCAATAGAAGGGTAAAACGGACCACTACTAATAAAATATTTTCATAATTATGAAAGAGGATATATGTTTCAGGACACTTGTAAAAGAAATACTGGACTTATCATATGAGACAGAGGGAGTAAGATTTTGCTGACCTAATATGGAAATCTTTTCTAAAATAAGATAATTATTTATCAAAGAATACAGAAATATAACCACCCTCAATGAAAGGATCCAATCCAAACCAAACATGAATGGTCTGTTCTTTTGAGAGAGTTCCCAATCATGAGGCTCTGTTTGTACATTATTTCATACTTCTGGAGATTCAAAAAATAGCAACATAAGCAACACCAGCCTGGAAAATGTAAGTTAACTTTAACCACTTTAATCTGTAAACAGACTTTCATGTAGTTTATGTTTTCTTGATAAGTCGTTAATACAATTATCTACTTAATCACAAACATTTCTGTCCAACATAGGGACAAATTCCAAATTGAATGAATTAAACAAATATCCTAATTTGATTACAAACTTGAGTGTCATTTACACTCCATGTGGGTAACATGTACCACTGGAGGTTTTTGTGGTCGTTAACTTCAGGGCCCATGGGACTACTCAATCAAAGCTTGGATACCCATGTTATCTAAAAGCAAAAAAAAAAAAAAAAAAAAAAAAAAAAAAAGGTTTACCATCGGAAAATAGGACAATAAACTCCATGTATGCAACCTTAGCCCTGACAACTCAACTTTTTCAAGATCTGTGACCTAAACTTTTGTGAAAACTACCATGAGCTCAAAGAAAAGCTGCTGCTTTTATGGAATTCTTTTCTTGGTCCTCCCAGTTCTTAGTTTGTTAATTCTGCAGCTTATGATCGGAAAAAAAAAAAATGGTCTCCCTTGTTTCAGATCTTGATAGCGGATCAGTGATCCATCTCTCAGAAATCAAGCATGACCCAAAGACACCCAGTTTATCAACCAAGTGGTTTACAACCCACAAAAGCATCATATTGAAACCCGTATTAGTTCCCCTTTTTCCACATAGGAAATCTTTTAAGCACCATATCACATACAGTTACAACACTTTTAAATTTCACCAACAATGACATCTGTTGGAATGTAATTTATATTCCTGGTGTTCAGGGTTCCTACAAATTGAAGTCAAAGGGCAGCAACTGGAAGAGTGGGAGTACAGTGGAAGGCGAGAGACGCATGAAGAAAGGTGAACTACGTATCAGGAGCATGTAAACATGCACTTCGAGGCACATAACCTTCACTCCGCCCCCGCCTCCCCAAAGAAATTAAAAAAAAAAAAAAAAAGGAAATAGTATAAGTCGCCTCCAACATAAAATCCAGAAACATTTACATGGGCATATTGACAAACGGCACAGAAAAGAAAACATGCATAGAACAAGACAAATACCAGCTTCTCTCCAGGCTTCATTGGTGCTGTTGGCGTAGGAGGAATTATGACTTCTTCATAACCCTTAAGATGCTTTCTCACAGTCCCTTGTGGAAGGGCAGTAACCCCTAATGATTGGAGCCCTGATCCACTTCCAATCACATCTTCAAATAGATTTTTCCTCTCACTTGCTTCAAGTAGTGAGGAGAAGTTTGCACCAGAAAATTCATCCTCAATCCCATGCTCCATTCCACGTTTATGTCGTTTTTCCTCTTTGCGCCTAAGTTTATCAATTTGTCGTCCAGACTCAGTTTGTACAGTAACCTACAAATTGCGCACACCAAGTTACATTATCAATTGCAACACCCCAGCAATAATTTTATACTACAATTTTACAGAAATACCTGAGTGCCATAGCTGGGCATGCGTGGTTGTGAACCTGAAGATGATTTATCAGACCGTAGTACCATCAAGCCATGATGAATTTCTTTAATAAGTTCCTTTCTGTGCTGAAACCATTTAAAAGGATAAAAAAGTTATATAAGGGGGGTAAATAATCAATATGCAACATCAATGATAGAGTCTAAATCAATTCTTGATGCCAAATAGACCTGATGCAATGCGAAATCCATAACAGTCACAGAATCGAAAGTCATGGACGATATAATGGATGCAATGCTACAAGATCATTTATCTCCTTCCTTCTACAAACCAGGACTCACATCCAGATGCACACGGAAAACACACCTTATGAAGGTAATGTTAACATCATTATCGTGCTCATTCAAAATATTCCGTTTACATGTCAGAAACTGAAGAAACTAACAATTATAAAACAACTTCAAAAATGAGCCAAAACAATGTGTGGAACTCAGTGAGTGAGTTTCAAGGTAAGACAGACGCAAAGAGCTTACCTTTCTGTACATGAGTGACACCTCTATGGTGTCTTGACATTAGCATTCTTTACTACTTTTCAAATGTAAGACAGATACAAAGAAAAGGGTGGGGCGAACAAGCAAAGACCTTACCGAAATAAGTTCTTGAACGGTGTCAAAAGCACTATCCCCAACAAGGTCCAGTAAATCACCAGCAATCTACAGCAAATGGAAAAAAGGTTTTCAGCCCAAGATGCTGTGAAGTAAGAATGTTGTTGAAAGGCTAACAGAAGAAATGGAATAGATGTAAGATGTAAAATACTTCTTCACCAGGTTTGTCAGAATCAAGAACACGACAAATCGCCATCGCCAGTTCATCACGAGAAAGCTGTGCTGCACTTCCCCGTACTATTTGATCACATGATTCTCCCAACCATTTTAAATCATACCGAATCCCATTGGCAGAAAGTTTATAATCAACACCATCAGTTATGGGCCAGTCATTATAACTTAAAGTTGATGGAGCCAAGCCTTCTGGCACCAGAATTTCCTCATCTTCAAAATAAGTATCCACTAAAAACCGTGAAGGGGGTCTAAAATCGAGGTTGAATCCAAATTCTACATCATTGTCATTACAACTCTCATCTGAATTAAGAATAGATATACTATTTTCAGGTTGCAAGGCAGATAGTCTCTGTGCCAAAGATACTACTTTCTGTAGGCTACCATCAGAAACAGCATAGCCCAGTAGTTTTTGAAATTCTAACCTGCATTTCAAAATTTTAAAGACATTAAGCATAATTCAAAAATGGCACATATGGCGTTTAGGTGTAGAAAACTCTCAGTTCTATAGACACGACAATTTCTCTGCCACAATCACTCCCTGATCAATGGCATCAGAAAGAAAAGGGGGGACAAGATAGCCAGTCACATTATATCGATTCTGCAACTATGCTCTTCACTCCAATTTTCGTGTAAACTGACCCTTTCCAATGGATGTGAATGAGTCAAATTTGGGGAATTTTCCATTAATATTTATAGATAGAGAGGAATTTTCAATAAAGTAATAATCAAATTGGCTCATTAAATTGTCATGTGTGTCTTGATTATTGTGTAGTAGCAAACCGTCAATGCATTTCGAATCACGGCACTGTGGAGATAATAAATAAGGTAAGATTGCACACATACGACTTTCCTTACAAAGCCCTAGACAAACCCTTATGAGGCAGTACGGTAATCGCATGGAACCGTATATATGGTACTTCGATGTTTACGTAAAAAAAAAATATTTATCAACTCAACCAAGGAATCCATATGAGGTTGGTACTTGGTAGCAATCAGAAAGAGCAATGTGTTTGGAAAGCCCCTTGTTAGATGAGAAAAACAGATATACTGACACAATAGAAGTACAACAGATTAAAAGACAGGACAAGAGCTCAAACGCATATACATGTAAAATTAAAATTTAAAAAAAAAAATAAGAAGCAACCCATATCTATTGATCCCTCTTTAACCCATAATGTCATATCTATCCTTCTTTAAAATTGTCAATTCTCTTCCAAGCGTTTTCTTCCTTGTACATTGCTCTAGTATTAATAAATCTATCTCTTTATCCATTTAAATCTATCTCTTTATCCATTTAAATCTATTAATAAATTGCATTGAATCCTATATATTTCCAAAATTTGTCAATCTAGACAACAATGACATGAAGAAATACATTTATAGCTGGATATGAGTAGAACGACTAACATCATTAGTGAACTGTACTACCACCAAAGACACTAAGAAATAAAACTTTCACTGCAATTGATTTCCTATATTCACCACAATCTCTCAAAATGGAAATCCAAAAGAGCACTACAGGAGCAGAAAGAGACATACTTCTTTGCAGCAATCCTTCCACTGTCTTCCTCCTCCTCACCCTGGCCATTAAACAAACGATATGCGGTCAATGCCACCTCCTGTAACTCATCCGACACAACTTCCCCATCTATCAACTCAACAACCGCGCCAACAAACAATTTGTACGCTTGTCGCACTTCAGGAGAAGCTACACGTGAGAACAGCAAGCTAAATGTCAAAACTAAAAACCTCATGTTGATATGATCACTGTTGAGGTAACGCCCCAATACCAAATAATATTTAGTTGTGTTTTATTTTATTTAAGTTTGTAAAGAAATAAAATAAAACAAAAGAAAAAAAAAAAAAAAAGGAAGTTAAAAGGTTGGGAAAACAAAAGGTCTTAGCCTTTTGGTTTTCTTTAGTATTGAAAGAAATAGTTGATGATTGGAAAGGCAAAAGCCTTTTGATTGGCTATAAAAAGAAATAGCCGAGTGATTGAGTTTGGCAGTAAAAGACAAGGCCGAAACAAAAGAAAAGGAAGAGACCAAGTGAGTGAGAGACAAACAAAGAGTGAGAGAAATTGAGTATTTCTCCAAAGAGGTTTGTTTCAGTTCACGGTTGATTCGGCTTGTTCGGGTGAAGGTAATCGGAGTATTCGGATCGGTCATCGACAGGTATTTGTGGGTGTATCTTTGGTTTTGTGGGAGTACCAAATTGAGTTAGAGTTTGTCAATTTGTACTAATACCAAAGATAGTTTGTTTACTTGTTGCTTGATCTTGTGATTGTTGCCGATTGTACTCTTGATTATCATAGTGGATTATTGTTTAGTGCGTGGAGATCCGCACCGTGGTTTTTCCCCTAATTGAGAGGGGTTTTCCACGTAAAATTGTTTGTGTTGTTTTTTGGGTTCTTGCACTTTATTTTTCCGTTTATCTGTTGTTGTGATTGTGGGTAAATACCGTAGTTTTCCCCAACAGTGGTATCAGAGCTTTGGTTGTAGGATCGGTGGTGGGAAAATTACTGTATTTGTTGAAGGGAGGAATTATTTTGTGCAATTAACATGTCTGGTAGCGTGCCCAAATTTGAAATTCCTTTGTTTGATGGTAAAATTAATTTTACTGTGTGGAAGAGTACGGTTGAGGATTTGTTGGTTCAACAAAATTTAGATGAGGCTTTAGATGAGACAAAGCCTAGTGAGGTGACCGATGCCCAATGGACATCGAAAAAGAAGAAAGCTGTCAGTACTATTAGATTAGCTATGGCTCCGGAGATCAAGTATAATTACTTGACTGAGACAGATCCAAAGAAGTTGTTGGATAAGCTCCAGAGTGTATATGCATCAAAGTCACTGACTAACAAGCTTTGTTTGAGATATGAGTTGTACCAGCTAAAGATGGAGCAAGGTACAGCGTTGCAGGACCACATTAACAGTTTTAACCAGCTAGTATGTCAGTTGAGAAATGCAGATGAGAAGATCTCCGATCAAGAGGAGGCATTGTTATTGTTGGCTTCACTACCTAAGTCCTACAGGCCAATTGTGCAGACATTACTTGTAGGGAGGACAGAGATTACACTAGATGAAGCAATGACAGTGTTGAGAGAGAATGATCGGATGATGTTGCAGGTTGATGGTGTATCTCCTAGTGATGGAGGAGATAGAGTACTAGCTGCGGAGGTGTCCGAAAGAGGGAGGAATCATGATAGAAGAGGAGGTGGCCCGAGAAGTAGATCGAAGTCGCGCGCGAGAGACTTTAGTAACGTGGAGTGTTACTATTGTGGTGAGAAGGGTCATATTCAGAGTCGTTGCCCAAAAATGAGAGATGATTTGAAGAGTTTCAAGCAGCTGCAAGAGAAGATGGGCAAGACCAAAATTGATGATGATAGCGGTTCCTCTAATGTAATTATGTCTTGTGATGGTAATAAGGAGTTGTTCTTGGCTAGTGACAATGAGGGGAAGGAAAGCCAAGAGAGTTGGGTGTTGGACTCCGGCGCTTCGGTTCACATTTGTAGAGACCATGCTATGTTTGATACTTTGTGCCAAGATGGAGAGTATGGTGACATCAACATGGGGAGTGGTAAGTTGAAGGTGAAAGGGATGGGTAGCATCCGAATTGAGCTCCATGGTGGTGTGACTAGAACCTTCCACAATGTGAGGTATGTACCCGATGCTCGTGTTAACGTGATTTCGTTGGGTGAGTTGACATCGCAAGGGTGTAGATACATTGGTACGGGAAGGTGGTGCAAAGTGTATCGTGGTGCTACTTTGATTGTGCAAGGAAAGAAGGCGGAGAACAACTTGTGCTATGTTGAGGGTCATTGCGTAAGGAGGAGCAAGGCCAAGAAGAAGGTCCATTTTTCGGACAAGGTGGAGGTATTTGGTGATTTGGGTCGAGGGAGGATTTGTTGAGGTAACGCCCCAATACCAAATAATATTTAGTTGTGTTTTATTTTATTTAAGTTTGTAAAGAAATAAAATAAAACAAAAGAAAAAAAAAAAAAAAGGAAGTTAAAAGGTTGGGAAAACAAAAGGTCTTAGCCTTTTGGTTTTCTTTAGTATTGAAAGAAATAGTTGATGATTGGAAAGGCAAAAGCCTTTTGATTGGCTATAAAAAGAAATAGCCGAGTGATTGAGTTTGGCAGTAAAAGACAAGGCCGAAACAAAAGAAAAGGAAGAGACCAAGTGAGTGAGAGACAAACAAAGAGTGAGAGAAATTGAGTATTTCTCCAAAGAGGTTTGTTTCAGTTCACGGTTGATTCGGCTTGTTCGGGTGAAGGTAATCGGAGTATTCGGATCGGTCATCGACAGGTATTTGTGGGTGTATCTTTGGTTTTGTGGGAGTACCAAATTGAGTTAGAGTTTGTCAATTTGTACTAATACCAAAGATAGTTTGTTTACTTGTTGCTTGATCTTGTGATTGTTGCCGATTGTACTCTTGATTATCATAGTGGATTATTGTTTAGTGCGTGGAGATCCGCACCGTGGTTTTTCCCCTAATTGAGAGGGGTTTTCCACGTAAAATTGTTTGTGTTGTTTTTTGGGTTCTTGCACTTTATTTTTCCGTTTATCTGTTGTTGTGATTGTGGGTAAATACCGTAGTTTTCCCCAACAATCACAAACTATTAACTCTACAAAAATTTCAAAGCCAGAAACACATGATAAACCCAAACTTTGTCCTTCTGTTCAAGAAACAAACCGAATTCCATTTGTATCAAACATATTCACAAGTTCACATTTCCATGTACACACAATTTTAAACTTGCTTTTAGGTCTTTATCAGTATCATACACAAACAACAATAACCATTGTAGATGATGATGATAATCGTATTTGCTACAAATGCAAGTTTTGGATTATTTCCTGAACATCGATAATTCAAGAAGCTACAAATTACCTTCTTCCCACTTATACACTATCTTCCGAGCTAGTTCCGATTCATCAAGCGAGTTCGCAGTACTACACAACAAATTCAACAGCAAAACAAAATCAAAATCGATGATTACTGCGAATTGCGAAAATTCGACATGAAATTTGACCTAATTTCCTGAAAGCATTTATCTCGAAAAACTATTAGAAGTTAAATTAGCAGTAACAAATAGTGAAAGGTACCTCGTTTGATTGAGGTTTTGGAGAAGAGTTTTGCGATGAAGGTAAGCGCGATCGATGTCGAAAGGTTCTCTGAGAGAGTTCGTCAAGCGAGGAAGTTGAAGAAGCATTGTTTTGAGCTGTTCAGGTGTTCGTTCAACAATGGCGGAAATTAGCTTCGCGATGTGAGTTTTATGACGGGAAGGGTTTGGGTTTTGCAGCAGGAATTTATAGGTTGACAAGTTGACCACTACTGTAATAAGGTCTATGGGTTTAGACCGACGTAATTTATTACTCCCTCCGTTCTTTTTTTCCCTACCCACTTCTCTTTGCATGGATTTAATGAGAGTTACTTTTGGAGCAAAAATTCCTTATTTACCCTTACTTTAACAGGAGAAAGAGTGTGTGAATTGGTAGTGGGTTGGAAAGTAATGATGACAAGAAAAAATAAGGGTAAATGAGTCTTTTAATACTCAAAGTATTTACTAAAAGGGAAAGTGGGTAGGAGAAAAAATAACGGATGTAAAAAAAAAGTGGGTAGGAGAAAAAATAACGGATGTAAAAAAAAGTGGGTAGGAGAAAAAAGAACGGAGGTAGTAACCGAGATTAGAGTTTTTTTTACGAGTTGGGATCTTATTCATTTTCTTTCTCTTCATTTCTTAAATGGATGGCTAGATCTGCTTCTCTCATTTTACCTTCTTAAATTTTTTTAATTTTAAAGTTGGTTAGAAGGAGATCTCACCCTACATTTGCTAAATGGAGGCCTCCATTTCTTTTAGCAAATGGATCCCAACCTTTTTTTTACCCAAGCGGCCAGAGGTGAATCTGGTAATTGGCTCACCGATAAATAAATTACAACAAGTAAAAAAAGTTAAGAGTCTTTTCCATGATGTAAATCTTCGAATGCATTTTAATTGCGTTTCAATCTATTATAAGCAGCTATGTTTCATCGGTTTATGTTTCACCATGAACTACCAATTTTTTAGGTAAACTTCGATAATCAATGTCGTTGTATTGCCTTACCGTTAGCGGTTGTTGAACCTCATCCTTCTTATCCCTTGTAACATAGTAAATTGTCGAGGTAAGACTAAGGCTTACAATAACTAGCCACTTATCTATCCAGCAATGTATATTGTATTATTGATTCCCCATGTTTAATATTCGTCATTGTGATTTATGAATATGTTTAATTTAAAAGTTAAAAGGTGTCAAATTGAACAAGATGGAAATCATTAACGTGATTGATTTCTATGTGGAGTAATACCCAAGCACTCCATAATAGTTATAACTAGATTTTATGTCCGTGCGATGTACGGGTTCTTGTTTATCATGCATATTCCGCTATTAGAAAAAATATAAATTTTAATTATATCAATATGTAAAGTTGAATAATAGGAGTAGCAAAGAACAATAATAATATTTTTATCAACAAAAAAAAATATTTAACAAAGAAATTACATTTTTAGTGAATGTATAATATAACTTTTTGGATAATAAATATAATACTTATGTTACTTATTTCTTATTAAAATAAAATAAAATTATTTTTAATTTCTTTTTAATCACCCATGCATTTATGGCTATTTATTACCTATTCAATGCTTGGTGAGAACTCAATTTTACATATATATATTAATGGTATACTATCATAGTCAATTGAGAGTGCTTTAGTATTTTTATTTTTATTTTTTTGTTGATAGCAGAGAGTGCTTTAGTATTTAGTCAATGGACAATAATATGCAATATTGGCAATTTAGCATACATGATTACATTAATATAGTTTCTTTGCGTTGGTTGAATCACAATGCAATTTATTTATTTATTTTTATCACAACCACAATGCAAGTTTGATAATAAGTATTGGCATGTTTAGTATCGTGACTCGTGAGGGTGACTTATATACAAGCATGTACAAAAACACATCAAGTTAAAAGTGTCTCAAACATGGAGGGAATGATGATTTTCTTCAATATTCAAATTTTAACTATATATCTTACTTTTTGTGTGTTGAGGGTTTAACAATTAGTCTGTGTAACTGTAAAACCCACTAGCATTATTAGTAACATTCTAAAACTTGCTGTTTGAAAAAAAAAATTCTCAAATTAGATTTAAAAAGTCCTCAAATTTAAATTACGGTATATCGATACAGCACACGTGTGTCGTGGGGTGGTGTGCCACAAAAATACCTCTACCAATATCCCGATGTTGGTACCATACTTTATTCTATTAAGAACTTAATATTTTCACATTGTTCTCCTATGTCGGGAATTTTGTGTTATCGTTCTGTGACTGGACTGACCGCACAAAAATGCAACAAGAATGGGCCAAGGGAAAAAGCCAAAATAAGATTAAAGGAAATGAGGAATAGAGGAGCTAGAGCCGTAGAGGAGGTACTCTATTACATTTCATTTTACAATGTTTAGGTGAATTGCCAGTAAAAGGTAATTTATTTTTCATTTTTTTAACAAAGAGGTGTAATTGATTTTGTACACTTAATAGTTAACTTGTTGTACTTATATGGAGTAATTATTTATTTGGTGATCGATCGAACAATTGAATAATTCTCGACTTTAGCTTGTTCTTCCTATATAAGATAGCCTGTAAATAAAACTAATGGATATAAAAATAAAATCATAATATTGCTAGGGTAGGAATACGCATGTACAATATAATTGATCAGTACAGAGTGACATCATTAATATAACAAAACAGTAAGTAGCGTAACTAGTTCTTAGGCCCTGTTCTTTTTGTCGTTTCCGTGCTGCATTCCGTTCCGTTCCATTCCTATCCGTTCCGTTTCGCGCCGCATTCTGTATTTCATTTTGTCTCACATATTTTTGAATTATCCGCGCTGCGTTGTTCCGTTCCGTTCCAATCCGTTTCGCTCCGTTCCGTTCCTCACTGTCCCGCACTATTCCGTTGAAAAGAACAGAGGTGTGATCGATATTACTAGAGCTCAAGTCTACTCCAAACTCCAATGCTCGAATTTTCATTTTGTTCCTCATTATAAAAATATTTATTGCTTTAATAATATTTTTTGGACCGCTATACTTTAGTAATGAGACCTCCAAATGAGGTGTAAAGTTGGTGACTCCAATGTCTTAGTTATCATCTGTCACTGTTGAAACTATTTGATCCTCAATTAGATTATAACGGATTGCCTCCGCAATGTCCAAGCATACTATATGCAAATGCCACCTCAGCCCGTACCCATTTTTTATTTTTTTCAAAAGCGAAAACTTACACAGTCATCTCTTTCAAGATTCACAAGGTCATGATTAGTCGAGGTTTTTCCAATCATGATCCTTCCATTGTCCCAAAACTGGGAACCCTCCCCGATTGTCATACATTAACGCACATGGTGGTCAATTAATCCTACTTAACAATTATTTGATTGTAGGATGTTAATGTTAGGTTATGTTATGTTACACTAAGTTATGAAAGCTTTGAAACCGTTAATATGAAATCTGGAGTTTTGTTATGTTGGTATCGTCTATATATTCACGTAGTACTATAGCAAGTTGAGTTGTAAAAGAGAACTTAGGCGTTGGATTTCATATATATTTCTGCTGACATTTAGACTTTTGTTGGTATTGTCTATATATCTTAGACTATAGCAAACCTTAAACTCGAAAATGTTTGAGATTAGTAAGAAAAAATATCAGTCCGAAAAAATAAAAAATAACTTTTTAATCATTCGGTTCATCACAAACAATCCATTTACAATTGAATACCCGTGAAAATGATGAAAATTAGCCCACTTCTCGCTACTAATTATCTATTGATTTGACACTATTTTTAGTTGTGCAAGTTATTTTACTACTCAAATCACTTATGGGCAACCTAACCTATAATAAAATTGACCAGAAAAAAAAGATAGCATTTATTTTGAACAAAATACTTATATATATATATAAAAAATAGAAATGATATGTGAATTAGCTTCCAATGATGGGTATATACATACTTGTTAACTAATTATAAACACAATTTCATTGCATGCATTTGATACTTAGACTTTGATTCTTTTGACGGGATATTTTAAGTAAACTGGACTAGATATTGGACACTAGATATTATGGTAAATTGCAAAAATAATAATAAAGATTTGGTTATACAAACCAGTTTTATATCATGATTAACAATAAATGAGATATTCTATATTTTGATATTCTACTCTACAATTGATACAATAATGTTGTAGGTTTATGTACGATATTAATTAAGGGAGAGGTTCATAAAAGAGAATCTTTGTATCAAACGTACATAGCACGGGAATATAACTAGTGTATATCAAATTCCGAATTGAAGAATTCATTGACAACACCCAATTGAGAATAGCCGACGATAATAGAATATAGAAATAAATGGATTACACATAAAGTAAATCAATTACTCCTACCGAATTGAGAAATTCATTGACAAAAAGAAATTGGAACAACCGACGATAAACGAATATAAACAATAAAATTTAAGATATCCCCTAAAACTTCATTCTGCTAAACATCCCATAAATTTGGATGAGGGAACTGAAATACTTAAATTAATATACTGATAATCATTATGATAAAAATAGTGAGTAAAAGTTTTGAGAAGCTGAGAATTTTCTGATTACCTGCGAGCGGGATGAAACTTGGTACTATTAACTTAGCAACATATCTTGTGCGGAGTTAGTCCACCATAGACCAAGTAAATTTGAGGGTGGTTCCCGTAAAGTAGGGGGTGGCTCCACAAAGGGATGATGCTAAGTATAAATTTGAGGGGTGACTCTAGGGTGAAGTAGAGGGTGACTCCACTATTAGAGGGGTGACGCCAAGTATAAATTTGAGGGGTGGATCCAGGTGAAGTAGGTGGTGACTCCACTATTAGAGGGGTGACGCCAAGTATAAATTTGAGAGGTGGATCCAGGTGAAGTAGGGGGTGACTCCACTATTAGAGGGGTGGCGCCAAGTATAAATTTGAGAGGTGGCTCCAGGTTACATAAGGGGTGGCTCCACTATTAAAGGGATGAGTACAAGTGAAATATGAAGTGACTCCAGATGAAATATTGGTCCACCATAAACTAAGTTCACACAAGTTTTTCTTTCTCTTTCTTTCTCACTCCATCTTTGGGTCGGGTGTAGGCAGCACAAGTCACAATATCACCTTCTTTGTGTTTCTGAATGGATACAATTTTTTTTTGGGCTACAAAGACGCATGAGATATCTTGCAAATAATACGCGTCGGGTAAGCTAACCCATCTTTGATGAACTTACGGGCTCAAGTAAAGGAGAATACCGTCCCTACAAGGAAAAGTAGATGAAGTTTATTTTTCTTGCATAGATGAGGATTCGAACCCTGACTACTGGGTTGTAAAAGTGAAGCACTTACTACTTTTACTTGCATCTCATCTCAATTTTGAATGGATACATTGACTACCCATCTTTTTGGTCCGGACACACGATATGAGGGATGCATACGCTTGAGCCAGAGGCCAAGATATAAGAATATACGGTAGATGGGATTCTGGAAGATACGAAGAGATCGTTTGTGCCTACACAATATGTAGATCCTTTGACAATGGTTAATGGGTGCGATTCGGAGGTACACATTGGATATACTCGTAATTTCCAACCATTTAATGTGTATCTCCGAATCACACTCATTATTGATGATATATTTGTGTCATTGAAAATGTTACAACATACTTTCAAATGAGTTTAATATTAAATATAATTAGATGAGTTTTAAATGGTTAATGGTTAAGTTAAAAAATTGGTTCAATTCAAATAAGTTTAGTTTAGTTTAATTTTTTCCAGGTGAAAAACATGACTTGTCCTAACTCGAATTCTCAATAAATCATGATGATGTTAACTTTCTTAACTTATTCAGTCAATTTATCTGCAAATTTTTTCAAAAATAAGAAAATTATCAAGAACATGATAAATTGATTCTGAATTGACCAGAATCTAAGCTTCCACTGTTGTGTTAAACACATTACACATGGACTAAGAGAAGTTGAACATATTTTACCATTTTTATTAGTGACATGTTAAAATATATGGGTCAAACTTGATCGATTTCGTGTTCAAAACTCAATCCTAACCAAATTTTATTTAGCTAGACCCAATTATTTTGTTGGTTTATTTAATTAAAGCATATTAAAAATCTCAAATCGTCTATTTAAAGTCTAGTTCGTGTCATATTATCGTGTTTGTAACTTCTTCTAGCTCTAATGGTAATATATATATATATATATATATATATATATATATATATATATATATATATATATATATATATATATATATATATATATATATATATATATATTACCATTAGAGAAAATAATACTAAAATTCAAATAGTAACGATGTACACATTGACTCGAATATAGTGAGCTCTATTGTAAATTGATGTTTATTTTTCTCACTTCTTATCGTAAATTGATGTTTTTGTTCCCTATCTACTCTATTCTCTCATATCTGATCCTTTTTTCTTCAGTTTTCTTAAGTGTCTTCCCAGTCAGCAACTTTCGTCAGACTCAAGCGTCTGTAGGTATGTAGCTCTGATCTCCTGACATGCATTTACTTCCCTTTTGAGTTACTTCAACTTATTGAACCTTCATTATCGATCACTGTGGCAAAAGAACTTGACTGACTTCTGTTTTATCAGGAGCCCAGTATTTCAGCTGAGAGATCGACTAGTAGAGGTGTTTACAGTTGCAATTGGTCGCTACGATAATGAGATTTTGGATCTCTATGGAAAGATTGAAATCCGTGATGGAATAATTGATGCAATTGGTCGCTACGATAATGAGATTTTGGATAAGCGGCATGGTGTAGTGAGTAAGGGATATCTGTGCTGGGAGACCTTTGGTTGGATGAACGATGAACCCAATATCTTGGTATGATAGACGTGTGTCGTCTGTTATTCGAGGCCCGAAAGGCTACACATCTGTTAATTATACAATATTTTCTGATGCATTTCAGGCTATATATGGTGAAAGTTCTTTTCTTTTCTACTCAGTCGTCTAATGTTTGTGCCAATCTTCATGGCAGAGTTCTAGCTCGATATAGTAGTTATGATTATTCAAGCTACTATGATAGTGAATACTTTAAGAGCATTCTTTTTAAGGTAGAGTGGAAGCATTTGTAGACGGGGTGATATTTGAGGTAATAAATTGTCTTCTCAGGGTGCTTGTGAATTGGAACCTTGATCTCTTATGTTGAATGTTTTGTTTCTTAGTGCATGCCGTCATGCCGATGTCTAACCTTATGTATTTGAGATGAGGTTTTGGCCGGTTTAATGGTTAAGACTGGTACACTGGGTACATTAATTGAAGTGAACTGAATTTGACTGAGCCATACTAAAAATAAGTATAATCGATGAGAATGGTGATGAAAAATAAGTTGGATTCATTTGGGGTGCAAATCACTGATCCAATTTCACAAAGTCGATGTCGTGAAACATAAACAAACGGAGGAGTAGGGATAGAGAAAGTTAATTCAAGGAAATTAGGTATGTATTATGTGAGGGGCATTTTAGGAAAAAAGGAATTACGTTTAGTAATTTGATATTTATGTTTAGCAATCCCCTTAATTAATCCTAGTGCATGGGAAAATGAGTTTAATAAGGGAGTAATTATGGGCATTCTTTGTTACTCATTTATTTTGAGCTAATGTTATTTAACTTTCATCTTAATATCTTTTTTAATCATATATTTTTGGGTTAATGTTATTTAACTTTCACATTAATACCTTTTTTTTGGCCAACTAATCAAATGACGTAGATGATGATGTGTTTAGCTCTCGTTTAACCATTGCGTTTTAAACTAACTTTATATAGATGTATTTTCCAAAAAAAAAACTTTATATAGATGTGTACTCCCGAATCGTACCCATTGTCAAAGGGTCTGCATATTGTGGAGGCTCAAACGATCATATTTTATCTTCCTACAAAAACTTGTGTGGATTTAGTCCATAATGAATCAATAGTCTAAATCTTTTTAAATATATATTTTTCATGTCCCTAAATATTTTCACTAAGAAACACACAGCATTATTCACAGGATACTAGCAAAATGGGATCCAATGACACCTGGCTCTCTAGATAGATTGTAAAAGGTTGATGGTCAGGTCATATGTATCCATCTGTCATATGGGCCTCTGGCCCAAGCATATGCATCCTTATGTGCCAAACGTTGATGGTCAGGTCATATGTATTAATGTATTTATTAAGAAACACACAGCATTCAGCATTAATCATAGGATACTAGCAAATGGGGGATCCAATGACACCTGGCTCTGTAGATTGTAAAATATGCAAACCCTTTGTTTGTGCAATGTTGTCCCCTAATTTCAAATTCTAGTACCTCTGCTTTTGGTTTTGGTGAGCCCGCAAAATTGCAAAAAGACAAAGAGAAAATGAAAAAGCAAATATACTCCCTACTGACTTTTACCGACTCCCCATAGGCCATATTGCCTATCTAACCATTCGGGTTTCCCTTTTTCACCTCATGAGTAATGGCCCTATTGGGCTAATGGCTCCTGCAAATAGGGGAAAAAGAAGCACAAAAATACTCCTATTTCTAGATATGGCCATAGTCGGGCCGGCACGTTAACCGTCCCAGCTCGGTTTTGTTACGGGATATATGACACGAATTAGTGGGTTGTAAGTTATGTTCGGGTTAAATATTAAGAAAAATCGTGAACTGTGAATTTGGTTATGACACATTCACATACGACATAATCCACATAAAGAGTAATTGAAAGAAAATATAGAAAATAACCTTAACCACGAGGATGACATGTTGACGCGGGCGGTATAAAACACGATACGGTGGGCCGTGTATCGATGTGTAGACTGCCCTTGAGGATAAGGTGGCACCACATGACATAAAACCCAGTAAATAAACCGTATCTCCTGAAATCCAAGATACGAAAACACAACATGGTTCATTACCATCTCTAAATTCCCATAATGAAACTATGGGTAAATTCATTATTATCATACTACCATATATGAATTAATGAATAGTCCCTTCCTTTGGAATTGACCATTTTTCTTTAATTCTTTACAACTTTTTAGGATAATCTTAGGTTGACCTACAAGTTAGCAATTCACATGAGTAATTTTAGTATTTAATACAGAAATTCATACTTATTCTTTAACCTAAATTCAAATGGCAGAAACTCTCACAAAATTACCCAATAAAAAGATATAGATTACTAACTCACGGGTCAACCAAACTTGATTTTAATAGATAATTTTTCAAATTGAAATCCATCTATAAGTTTACAACAACACGTGTGTAAAGAACATTTTAGAACTTCACAGAACAACCCCATTTTCACAGCACGGTAAATGTGAAAACCTACCACAAAGAGGGAGGAAAAGGGAAGCCATTAAAATATCCGTTGGCAAGCCGACACTGGAGTGATTAAGCAGAGGGTACCACCGTTTTGTGTTGTCACTCTCTTACCAGAAATTCAATTTTTTATTATTACTTTTTTTTTTTTTTTACATTGTCCTTTTATTTTGCTAAATAAATCTTTGAGTGCCCTTGAAATAATGTAACACCACCCCCATACGGCCATACCACTCTGCCATCACCACCTCTCTCTCTCTCTCTCTAACCCAGCGTGCTGCTAAATACATTTAACAGACTTGTTCTGTGAGAAGTAGTACATTGTTGATAAAATATCCCTGTTTCTCTCTCTCTCTTTATAGTTTCTACAAACACAAAAACACAACAAAGAGAAAGTGTTTGTAAAATCAAAAAATGGCTGTTCTTGTGCTTGGTTTGCTCATCTTAGCTATGGCTGGTCACTCAAGTAAGCTACACAACCCTGCTTTTTATTTTTTTATTTTTATTTATATATAATTTTATCATGTTTGTTTGTATTTTTTGGGCAATTAGTTTCTCCAATTTGTTTGGATTATTGTGTCTTTCCTTCGTCTATGCCTTAAAAAATTGCTCAATATGGGTTCTAATCTTTTTCCCCTTGTTTTTAATCTTTGTTCTTTTTTTGGGTGGGAGAAAGTTGAGTTTTTTCTCCCTATTTTTGTTATTTCAAATGTTTTCCCTCCATCAATAAAAAGAAAATATTTCAAATGGGTTCTCTCTTTTTTGTGCTTATTCTTTATTTTGTCCTAGATAAATACCTCATTAAACTAGGATATTCTCTTATTCAAACCACTCTTGTCTATTTTCCCATTTGGGTTTACCTATTTTTCCACACTGTAAATATCCCTCTTAATCATAACTTTTGATTATGTATGTGTAAGGTGCAAATTTGTTTTAGCCCACTTACAACTTTTTTTGCTCACTACCTAACTAGAAAACTTATGTGATATTTATTGATATATTTACCTATTTGGTATTTTCCAAACCAATAAATCATAAATGTACTTGGGTTGTGTCTAATAGATAGTGTTATTACTGTATATGTTGTTCAGGTGCAAATTGGTGTGTGTGCAAGCAAGGTCTGAGTGATGCAGTTCTGCAGAAAGCATTAGATTATGCTTGTGGACAAGGAGCAGATTGTAAACCCATAGGACCAAATGGGCAATGTTACAATCCCACTGATGTGAGGAGCCACTGCTCTTATGCTGTCAACAGCTATTACCAAAAGAAAGCTGCTTCTGGTGCCACTTGTGATTTTGGTGGTGCTGCCACCCTTTCTTCTTCTAACCCAAGTAAGCTCTTCATTTTCTGCTTTTAGATGTTGGTTCTTAGTATTTACATACTGTATGCTATCAAGAAATGCAAAAAACAAAAACTCACATGAGGCAGCCTTAACGTGAGGCGCCTCAAGCATAGTGTGGCCTCATGTTGAGGCGGCCTCATAAGAGACATTTTGAAAAATAAAATGCATAGGGAAAAATTTAAATAAAGGTGGCTAACTTGTTGTGTGTGTATCTGTTTTGGTTGATTTACAGGTGCTGGGAGTTGTTCCTTTTCTACTGGTTCTGGGTATGTCCTCAACCAGAAACTTTTGCTTTTCCTTGTTTCATTTAACTAATTTGTTGTCAAAAATGAAATTGAATTGATAAGAGAATGTTTTCTGTTTGTTATTTCATAAGAGAATCTCTTTTATTTATTTATTTATTTGGATTGGTTTTAGAATTGAAAGGGATTTTGAAGAATAATTTGTTGTTGGTTTTATTCTTATGGCTAAGATTGACCTAATAGGATAATCAACAATTTGTGTCTTTAGTTATTACAGCTCCAGTGTTTCTTCAAAGTATAATATGAGAGTTTGGTAGGAACCTGCAAGTAAAATGATTTCCTCAATTATTGTATTTACATATTCTTGTTATATATAGAATATACAAAGGAGTAGATAGTAGAAACACTCATGTAAAAAGTGCTCTCTGTTGAAAATTGGAACTGGAAACATGTTCAACAGGAACACATATATTCCACTCTTATCAGATAGTCTCTATTATAGAGGGTGTCGGTGGAGAGGCTTCTCTATATCTCTCTCAGACAGTAACTTTGCAAGTTTGCAGCTGATTTGTTGTGTTTTGATAGATGGGGTCCTAAGTATTGAAAATGGTATATTTAAATTGCATACGTGTTAAATCCTGACATTGTTGTCCAAATTGTCTAGACCAAAATACGAATTGGATGATATTTGGCTCAAATTTTCACACCTTTTTCTGGTACTATGACATGACATCCTTTACATTGTGTGTGTGTGAATATTGATTAGAGATTGGGATTTGAATGATCTGTAATTGTGTACTGAACTTGGTGATGCCAACAAAACCTCTTGCCATTTCAATACAAAGGTGGTTTAAAACATCAGAATTGTCTTTACAAGAATAGTTAATCGTCCCTATCAACTTGCATGTTTGCAACTTCCTTTGACTTTGTGCTTGAATTTGCCACTATGATTCGCTTCTCATCTACCTTAAAGTTGAAGGTTGGTTGTCAAAAACTGTATTTAAGTGTTTGAATTACTAATTGTTCTGCTTTTTGCTAGGGTGTTTTCAATTAAAATGTGCTAGAACATATCTCCAATGCTTCAACTATAACATTTTGTTAGGAACTCTTGGAACCAAGGGTCAAGAGGTGTTCTCATTAAGCCCTTCATTGTTGAGATAGCGAGTTATATTCTGTCTGAGTGTGTACTTTGTATGAGTCCGGTGATGCATATTTGGAAATATGAATGACACGGAAATTGGGTTACAGACTTACAATTAATTTGAGAAGCCATTATTTTGATTATAGTCCAAATTTAAGCAAAAGTGTTTGTTGTGACTTGTGAGACCTTTGCCTAGCTAAAGGCTTTGCTTTTCCTCATTGTGGTGGAGGGGACGGGCATCTAACATCTTTAACTTTATTATTGAGAGAGCATATCCTTTCTAGAGCATTGTATAGTTAAGTCTTATCTGTTTTATACATTGGTACCATATTGTTATGTAAGTTCGTTGCACTGTAACGTTCCCCTTTCCACAATTGGAGTTTATCAAAGTCCTATTGTTTTTGTCATTTTGACTCGTATCCTACTTGTATGATTGTGTTCTTGACTCATTACTCACCATTCTTTATTTATTGCTAGTGTCATTGTTAGCTTTGATCACTTTCTTGAAAGGCACATATTTCTTTTCTCCTAGGAGATAAAAGTGCTAGGATAATGCTTTATGGCATTATAGGTTCCTTAGGGATCAAAAGACTGGTTTGCCCCTTGCATCATCTAACTAATTATGCCCTTGAATTATCTAGATATGTCTTTTATGGTCAAATTTTGTGGCAAAGGCTAATCAGACCTGGCCACATTGATGATTGATATGGTCCAAAATAGTCCTTCTTGTCAATTTGTCAGCTGTCTTATGAGCTGTGGAGCTCTTTTTCTTTATGAGTGCTACTGCATACTTTTTACTCAATCCTGTTGGATTCACGCCACCGATATGAAGTATGTTACACATCCTTTGTCCAATTTACTGTCCGAGTGTTGCTATTCTGATTGACATCACTCTCTTTTCTTTTGTACCTGCTTATATTGAAAAATAATAATTTTTGTTTTCAAAATAATTTAGGTGAATGGTTCTATTTCTTTTCAATATGGCACTTAGTGTACCCAAGTAGATAGTGAAGGGACCGTCAACTTGCTATTGTCTGTGTACTGTCGAAGTTACAAGCACTCGTGATCTATGAATCCATTTACCCATCTGGGAGGAAAGAAAGATTAGTACATTAAGAACTGGAGCTTTTGTTTTATCGTGGGTACATTATGTCTCAGGAAAGAGTCCCTCTTCCTTGGCATATGTCTATGTAGTGTAATATTCCTCCTCTATACAATAGACAAAAAAGAAAGAAAAAGTTAAGAGTAGTTCCGAAGATTTAACATGTGATGATTTCAATAATAAGGCACCTTTTTTTTCCTGCTGTGATGGCTTTCGCATTCTTGGCATGTGTTTGAGCATGTGGATGGATTGTCCCTGTTTCCTACCTTCTATGGTGGAGTACCTTTCTTGTATTTTGGATTTTTCATGAGGTGTACGTACTTGGGAATAAAATCTACCATATGCTTCTACAAGGATGTTCAGTGTCATTTGGCCTATTTTTGTTGTGCTGGCTGGTGAAATGGTGATCCTCCCCCTTTTAAGCTATGGGAGTGAAAAAGACCTCTCATGATGAGAAGTGGCAAATTCATTTGTGGCATGTTGCTATCGGCCTTTTAGATGATTGAAAACTCCTTTTTACGCTCTAGATATATTGTGACCTTTTGTGTATAGTTAATAAGTTATGGTTAACTAGGAACAGAATTTCGACAATTAGTATATGTTATTCACAAATCACAATTGCTATGTTGTTTTGCAAGTGTGGATTTTATGATAGCAGCTAGCTTTAACTAGCTCATATCTTATTTTTGTGATTCAGATCTACTGGCACTGGCGGAACTGGCACTGGCACCACTGGCCCAGTCACAACAGTACCCACAACCTCGCCCACCACAGGCACTGGCACCACCAATCCTACAGTTGGTACTTCTCCAACTACTACCACCTCGCCCTACACTACCACACCAAACGCTGCAGGTACACCTTCTGCCGGGATACTTGGAGGGGTCGGAACAGGACTAGCCCCCACAGGATCGAGCTTGGACGACAGCCAAGGGATCAAACTCGGAAGCACTAACTTGGGCTCGGTTCTTGCACTGCTCGTGATCTCAGGCATTGTGTGCTTGTGGAACTGATCGAAAGTCGCTCGTCTATGACCGTAGAGTAACCCATGGTGGCCTTGGTGGAGTGATGGTGGGTTAATGTGATTAGCAGCTGATAATGAAGCATTTGATATCCCATGTGCAGGATTTGAGTGGCATGTGGTCTTACTACTATTGGTTTTGATGTGGTTAACATATGTATGAAGCTATTATAAGCTTGTTATTAGGAATTTTTGGTACCTTTTGTTTGACCTTGGTTAGAGGAGATGGAGCTTTTGGGTGGTGTCGTGAACTTGTGGTCACCTTTTAGGTTGCTTTCCCTCTGAACGTTTGTTTGCTGTATATCTAGATCTAGTTAGGAAGCAGTATTTTTAGTAGTATTAAATTTGATGAGCACTCCGTGTTGGTAGAACTACCTAGCGATATTTTTATTATTCATGGTTTGTGCATGTATGGTCGCTTTTTCTTTGGGTTCACACGAGAGGTATTCACTGTCGACCACAGTCTACCATTATTATTTTTCCGAGTTCGCTTTTCTCTTTTGTTGCTTTGTGTGTGTTGTCTTGGATGGGCATCTTTATTGGCTTTGGCTCCATGCTTTTTATGTTGCGCGGCTAATGGCTAGCATGGGACCCAATATGGACTTGTGGTGGGTATGAAGGGCTTTTCTGGGTGGGGAAAGTGAAGTGGCATGAACGGCTATATTTTTAGTCTAATGACTAATGCCTGCTACTTTTGACAAATTTGAACAGGATAACATACGGTGACAAAGGTATGATAAAGAGATTAGTGGATCTTGTTGTCTTATTGCCTTACGACAGGTGTTTTGCTTCTTTTTGAGCCCGTTGGTGAATTGGTTCTGAGTAGAATAATGAGGGGATGTTTGGCAGTTGGCACCTTTGCTATAGTTTGTAGTACAACACAACATCAAAGTGACTAGATATGAAGCCCGTTGAGTAGAGTAATGAGGGGATGTTTGTCACCTTTGCTATAGTTTGTAGTACAACACAATATCAAAGTGATTTGTTTTTTTCTTTTTTGTTGCAAGGACACATACAATAGTTTGTAAATCACATGCGTTGAACAAGTCAACCCATTTTCGATAGGCCGACAGGCTCAAGTAGAAAAGGAGATCCTGATCATTGGGTTCTCCCTATATAGATAAGGATTTGAACCACGGATTACTAGGTTGTAAAGGTGGAACATTTACCATTTGTGCTCAGATCTAATATATATATATATATATATATATATATATATATATATATATATATATATATATATATATATATAGATAGATAGATAGATAGATAGATAGATAGATAGATAGATAGATAGATAGATAGATAGATAGATAGATAGATAGATAGAGATTTTTGGGTATAAACGCTAGTAAGGTGAAAAGTGTCACTCTCCGGTTGGCTTATACCCAAGTCATTAATTATACTCTTTTTTTTTCTTTTTTTTCAAAGGGGTTATGATTTGAATAGTTATTAAGGCAAATTAATATGGAGTGTTAATAACTTTAATTAAACCATTGTCATTATTTACATAGTAGTTAATATAAAATAAAGATTTTCTTTTTTGATGGGATTTAAAATTTAACAATGATAACTATAATATAAAATATTAATTAGTAATAAATTTATTAAAATTTTATTTCTTTTAATTATCTTTTAGCTTTTATGGCAGAATGAAATATATTTTAAATATTTCAATCTTCTATTTTTGATTATTTATGGACATGTTAAATGATAGATTGGTTGGTTTTTAACTAATATATGCGACGATAAACGACGAACATGTGACTAATATTTATTGGCTTAAATTTACGGGGATAAGCACAAGTAATGAGACAAGGGTCACATATAAAGTGAACATTTTTAAGTTATAAAATGTAGTTGTAGGTATTACATGATAGGTGATATTTGACTAATATATGTAGGAATAAACGCAAATTATGTGACAGTTAACATGTGACTGATATGTGGGGAATAAGTGAAGGTATATAATTTTTGGTAAGATGGCAGATAGCGTGACAAGTTTCACAATTTGATTGATCATTAGTTATTTGTATCTTTTTGTTTTCATTTTGGTGAGTAATTAGTTGTCAATATCCTATATTAATTGCTATAACCTATTCATATTCCTTCTTTTTTTTCCTTTAGTTGGAATTACATAAGTACAATCTAAAATGTAATTAATATCCAGTTTTAATGTTTTCAATACAATAAAACTTTCATTGGGTTAGATCCGATGATGATTGTTTGGGGAATAGATGCATATAAATGACATAATATAACAATGTTTAAATAGTGGTGGGTATAAGCGCATGTTACATACAAGTGTCACATTTTGATGAATTACGTACTATTTTTCCCTTTTCTAGATGGTGAATTGTCACCCTTTTTTCCAATTGAAAGAATGTTAGTATTTCAACTTTGATTCCAATTAGTGAATTACTTATTAAGTCACATCTTGATCAAATCGGCAGGTTGTTTAATAACAAAAATAAAACCAGTTGGTCGGATATAAGCGCAGGCTACATGGAAATTGACTATTATTTGCTGGTATAATCGTCATCAAAATGACAAACGTTAAATATTTAATTACATTTATACTTGAGCGTCTAAACAAGGATTAAACATAAAATTTGTAAGGATGTGCTAAAATAAAATGACATGAGTCACATTTCAAGTGACAGTTTATTAAACTATATATATGATGTACAATTGTAAATTAAATGACAAGTGATAGATAATGTTTTATTTTTAAATTGGAGAATGATGAGTGGTATATGACATGTGTAACATTTCGATTAATCACTATTTTCCATTATTCATTATATACATATGTATAATTTTTAAAAAATCCAGAAAATAATTTCAACATAAAAATATAGTGATAAATTGGTCGTCCGTGCGTAGCACGGGTAAAGTCCTAGTGGTATCTGATTAGTGATAGTTCTTTGTCCAAGGGTCACACCGTTGACCACAGTGACTATTTTCCCACGCTGGCTGGTAAAGTCCTAGTGGTATCTGATTAGTGATAGTTCTTTCAAAAATATCTATAGTGATTATATGAATCTTTTAGATTTGGGTCCAAGGGTTGACCACAGTGACTATTTTCCCACGCTGGCTTGTAGCCTCAAAGGGTGGGACAGCTGGTCAAGGAATTTAAAGTTGCTCCATGTCCAAGGCGAGATTCGAACCCTCAACCTTAGTTAAGGATAAATGAGTCTCTACCACTCAATCACACATCGTTGGTTGTTTAAAAATCACTAGAATTATATTTATCACTACTGTTTTGCGTAGTATTTTTGTTAGCTGTATTTGATACAGTCTCGTATGAGTTTTTGAATAAGAAAATATTGTCGGCTTGAGTAATTGAAGAACGTACTGGACAAATTCTATTAGGGGCCTATTAGTCCAAGGATCAGATAAGTCTTAACCCTAATCAGTTAAATAAAACAAGAGGTTAATTTCTAAATCACACCTATCAATGTACACAGTACCATTTTAGACTCTTCAATTTGTCCTTTCTGAACTTCTTCATGTTTTCATTTTTATGTTTATTGTTATATGTCTGTTTCCTCTCAGATTGAACCTGTTTGTAAATTAGTTTACAGAATCATATCAGAGTTTACAGAATCATATCAGAGTTTACAGAATCGTAACAAAATTCTATGGAATCATTTCATTAGTTAACTGTCTGATATCTACACTGTTAATTAGTTCTGTTTCCCATAGAATGTACTTGCTGCGGAACTCTGCAATTGAAATTCTTATTGTAATCTGTTACACAGCTAATTTCATACCAAAAACGGTAGTCACAAAAAATGCTTTAAAATAGCAGATGTTGTTCATTTAAGGTCTCCTGGCAAATGTGGCAATCCATAGCCACATCTTAATTGTTTTTAAGTAGGGGTGCAAACGAGCCGATGCACTCGCGAGCAGCTCGTGAACATACTCGGTCAAAGCTCGTTCAAAAATAAACGAGCCGAGCACGAACACCAATCCAAGGCTCGTTTATTAAACGAGTCGAGCACGAGCACCCCTCAACTCGGTTCGTTTAGTATTTTCAAGGGTGATATTGCCTTTAAACTTAGTGTGCTCGCGAGCAGCTCGGTCAAAACTCGGTCAAAGCTCGTTTAAAACTCGCTCGATAAGAAATGAGCCGAGCACGAGCACCATTATGATGCTCGTTTAATAAACGAGCCGAGCACAAACACAGAAATACTCGGCTCGACTCGGCTCGGCTCATTTGCACCCCTATTTTTAACTAGCTAGGTAAGCAATTACCTCCACGTGGCCAATCCATCTTGGTCAAAGTGACTGATGAGTGACCAGTGTTTCTTATTACTACTCTATATTTTTTCCAAAAAAAATAAAATTCTATAAGACGGTCACTTTTTAAAAATATAGGGGTGACTTATATTAAGCAATGACCATTATTTCATTAAAAAGTGACCCCCGTATCAGTTCTCACCAAAAATTAAGAAAAAATTGTCTTATAAAAGTTTTTGTGTATGAATTTAGGGTCTATTTTTTTTCATAAATAGAATTTAACTGAAATAAACTAATTTTTTAGCTTGATTATTAACTTTTTACATCTCATCTTAACCCCTTCAATAGTAGACTGGTACAAAAGTATGTGTTGAAATATTTCAAACCGTACAAAAGCATCTATAAGACGATCTTTTCATAATTTTTGGTAAGACGGGGTCCTTTTTTTTAGTGAAGTAAGCATCACGATTCATAATAAATTAATAAATGCCCCAATTTACTGTGAGTTGATCTCATACGAGACTTACTCTTGAGCTCGTCAATAAATCAGGTTCTTCCAAGGTCCAAATGAACCAAAATCTAATTAAAAAGGTTGGAGATCAGATAGGCCAAAGTATGGGTTTCTTCCCCTGGATACTCTGGATGTCTTTTGGCTGTTGATGTCCATGTCCACGGGCATCAGGCTTTGCAGGTGCACTACTCAGTTGTCGAATGGCTAAAGCCTATCAAGATAATACTAGAAAGGCCTGGAGCGAAAAGACAACTCATAAGGCCCACACCTCACTAATCCATTTTGTGTCATTCTAAACACCTTGGATCTGTTTGTGGTTCCGTTGGGAAAATTGGCAATCTTTTATGTACAAATTTCTTGGTTTTGAAAATCTTCAATTCTTTGGAGAAATTGTTGATTTTGTAATATATTCTCGAGTTTTTTATTTGGCTTTGCGCAGTTTGTGATATCATACTTTGAGCATCATTGTAATACCCTGCATATTTATAATATTTATAATATGCAATAATGTGATTATTTGATTTAAAATATGGATTTTTGGAGAAAAAAATATTTATTAATATTTATTTCCTTATTATTTGGTGTTGGAAAAGGAAAAGATAATTTTCTTAATTGAGTTGTGTTCTAGTCGGATTAGGTTCTAACTTGGTCAATGATTCTAGACCTTTATAAATAGCCCTTGACACCATTAAATCTGATTCTTTTCCTCTCCATTCGTGCCCTAGTGAGTCCATAATGCTTACTCACGTTTTTCTCTCCCACAATGCTCACAAAAGCCCTAAAAACTGTCCAGCACACACTGTCGGATTGAAAAATCCGTTTCTCCTGTTATACTTATGGCGTGAACTTGATTTTTGGATATGTTTTAGAACAAGATGTATACTGTAAAGTTTTATAAGTTTTAGAGATCGTTTGATACCCCAAATTATTTTTCTCTTGAGACAGCGCAGTGCTGATGCGAGATTCAGATCCGCCTACTTTGTTCTATGATAACTCAAAACCTACCCATGATTTTTACAAACCCTTCGATGTAATTGAACCTTAGTATGTCCTCAGCCTGTACGCCAATTTTTAGATGATATGGACTTCGTTTGATGGTCCGTTCGAGTATTTGTTTTAGATTGCGCGTGCTAATTTCAGATTTCGAATTTGTGTTTTGTTTGGTTTGGAGCATAGTAATCAAGGTAATTCTATGTCTACAATTTTACTCAACCCCATGAAAAGTTTGAGTATGTGCTAAGTGGTATATTTGACTATGATTCGATGGGCTATATTAAATTTGATTTGTATGGTCGTGGATTTATTATTTAAGATTGTTTTATGATGAATTAATTTATGGTGGACTAATTATATGAAAAGATTATGTATAATGGATTAATTATGTGAAGTAATTTTATGGGAAACATAGATTGGTTGAGTATTGGAATATTGACTTATTATCGATAAATTGATATTGATATTGGATTTTATATGGTGAATAATGGATAGAACCTTGTGATTGGTTCATGTGGAATATGAGTATATTGGAATTGGATTATTATTGAAATGTTGTGATATAACTGATGTGAATTATTGTTGTTGGTATGATCACGATTGTTAAAATTATGTTGAGGGTTAAGAGACCTTTAAGTAGGATCCCCTAGAGGTTAGACATAGATATGGTGGATAGTTGTATATCTTGCAGGACTGCGGTTTACGCAAGCTCTATACTATTTTGACTCTTAGGACATTGATCCCATGAGTTTGGTTATATTATTGATTGTCCAAATTGCACCGAGTACAGACGTATTAGTGGTACTCTATTGTCGTCCTTTTAAGCCGTGGAGGTTTTAGAAGGGGGTCTGCACACTTAGACTTTTGCTGATCAGTTGGTGAAAATATTTATGATATGGAAATTTTTGGTTGAAATTCCTTCTCCATTGGTGGATTTTGTCTTGTCGTTCTTCCCTCTAAACAAGATGGCTTAATGAATAATGAATAAATACATGATTGTTGCAAATGAACTTTACGGGGTAGAGTAAAGTTACCAGCTTTTGCTGATTTTCTTCTTTGTTTCCCCTTGTTTCTTTTTCTTATATATTTTACAGGTGAGTTTGATTAATAAGCGTTGGAGTGAGGACGCTAGATGGAAGAATTGATATATTTTGTCTCGAACATTATTTAAGTTGTTTTAGTTGGTTTATAATTTGGGAGCTATTATTGTTATTACTAATTATGTTTTAAGTTGGACTTTGTTTAGTTTAAGTTGAAAATTAATTATTAAGTTATTAATGTTTGTATTATTTATATTAGTTTTGGTTGGGCCTTGCATTTAATTTATTAAATGCGGCTTAGCACCTTGGGATTTCCGTTTATTTTCCGCTGCAATGTATTTATATTAATAAAAAAATTGGTCGGAAATTTCGGGGTGTTACCATCATAAACTGTGATTATATCAAAATAAAGTTTATCAAAAATTAATATTGTGAAAGTACTATTTAAAATGAATATACTAAGAGTATTTTGATATTGTAAAATCTTGAATTCATAACAATAGTCAAAACTTGTGAAGTTTGACTCAAAAATTAAAGGGAAAATTCAATTTGAAACAGAGGTATTATATGGAGATAGTTTGGATGTTGAAACTTGAAATAACTTGTTAGGAGTTGTTGGAACTCATTTGAAGTTACATTTGGGAAAACTTTTATGAGGAGAAAAAAAAAAACTTTCATTTCTCACGCACTTTGGAAAAAAAAAAGAAAAAAAAAAGAAGCAATAACTCTCTTATGAATAGGACATATGTATGAGCTATCACTTCTTTGTTTGGGGGTATTATTTTTCATGTACGATGATATCACTTTTTTTTGCTCACAAATCATATTTATCACAACTCATGCATAAAGTCGACTCATATAAGTATTTGTAGAAAAAAAAAATGTGTTGATTTCAAACATCCAAAGGCACATTGACATACACAAAATCCCATTAATGACGATAATCAAAGTTGTGTTTCGATCTTCTAACTTGTAAACACATCAAAAAAAAAAATATAAAAAACTTATAACTTGTAAATGATTCTATACATAAAGGAATTGAATAGTCACATTTTATTTCATTTTTTGTGTGAGGGGAACGGGACGAAACTGAACATAGAACAAAATTGAAAATTGATGAGAACAAAGCAAATAAAGTAAAAGGAAAAGAAACGGTGGTCCTGCGCGTCCTGGTCCTGGTCCTCGTCGCTGGACCTTCTGGTGACATGTCCAAATTTCAAAGTTGGACTTTCTATTTTAGGAAAGTCATGGGAGTATCTGCTCTAGTAATGGAATACGACGTTTCAGACTTGGGCTACCAATAACAAAACACAAACATTTCTTCTGCTGAGTGTAGTGACTAGTGAGAAGGCTGAGAGCATCGGTTTCGTTAAATTAACTATATGGTCTACCAACGAAGCTAGAACCATATTGAACACAAGTTTGTTTAAACTAGTTGCGTGATTAGCGATTAGTAATTAGGCTCTGTTTGATTCACCTTAATTTTACTTAAATTCAGTTCAGTTCAGTCCAGTCCAATTCAGTTCAGTTCATTTCACGTGTAACTTTATTACTCATTTAAGTTTTTATTTCAAAATAATTTCATGATGAAAATTATGTCATCGGAAAGATCTCAAAGCATACCTTCAAATGAGTCCAATATTGACTATGTTTGGACGAATTTTAAATGGTTAACGGTCAAGTTTAAAAAATCAATTCAGTTCAGCTCAGATCAGTTTTATCCTAGTGAATCAAACGGAACCTTAGTGTGAGTTGTTCGACACTCTTATCTATTACTGATTAAGTTATTATGAACGGAGATACCGCTTACTAAAAGCACTTCACTTCTTCGTGGCCCGTCTCAGTTTGAACATGATTAGTTTTGATTCAACGTAATCACGGTGAACATGTGATTGAACAAAATTGCTGTATAATTAATGATTTTAATTGGATGAAGGGTGAACGAATAAAATTTTACAAGCCTTTTCCATGTTGTCAACGTAGTTATTACTTTGTAAGTTAAGCTAATGAAAATTCTTAGGATTGATACTATGAATTTGGTACGAAATACCATATGTATTGACCTTTATGCCTCTTTCGCACCCAATAAACATAGTACTAGTAGTATTTTTGTTGAATATCGATTGAGCATTAATTTTTATTTTTTTTTTTGTAAAAATTGATTTTTCTATGGGGCATATGACATGCAAAAGTAACTCCAATGTTGGAGAGCCTTAAAATACGAGGTTCAAGCTTAATTTCATTAGACGATCGAAGGAGTGCTGGTCTGCTGGACTAGAATTTCCAATATCCATAGGCATAGGGGGACTAATGGTGTAGCGAATAGCTTAGCTAAACAATGACTTTCTAGAGTTGATGACCTTGTTGCTGGGTTTGTACTTTGTAGTGCCTTGAGCTTCTTTATATTCTCTAGTCTTGATAATTGTTTTAATCAATAAAAGATCTCCTAATTATAGAAACAAGTAGAGAGGCAAAGAATGACCAAATGCATAACGAATTACAACCATAAATCTATTTGATTACAAAAATCCACAACAAAATGAAACCTTGCGATGACAAAAAGCATCTCAATTCCCTTCATTTTTGAAGTTCATGAAGACTTTGCCACATTTCCTTAAAGATTGGCAAAAAGTTAAAATTGGTAAATATATGGTATTAAATGTATTTGTTGATAATGAGAGTTTTATTTAAAACCAATAGTTGAAAGAAGAAAAATCATTTATTTAAAAGACGGATATATTCAAGGAGAAAAACACAATTTTAAAACTCCAAAAATTTAAGTAAAAAGAAAATATCGAGAAAAATGTAGAGATATATCGTGTATTTGTGTGTATTTTTACGCTTAGTTTCGGTATAGTTCAACGTAGTCAGGTTCAATGAAAAAGCACACACCCATCTAACCATCTCCGCACTATTTTTTCAATTTTTTTTCATTATTAACTCTCTTCAAAGATGGGAAAAAAACAAACATGCTCTTATGCTCTTCCTGACCTTCCCCAGCTTTAATTTGTTCTGTCACTATTTTATCCATCAACCTTTTCCTTTAATTAATTAATAACCATTGTGAACTCAAAACCAATCAAAATTGCTGAAACCCATTCTAGTTCTTCATTCTTTCAATATTCTCAAATCATTTTCTCTTTCTCTCTTTTACTTGTCTGTAGTGACCCTCACCTCCACTGCCCTCCACTACCGCGGTGAGACGCACCAGTCTCTCTCCTCCTGCTCCCACACTTTCTCTCTCCTCCCTTTTTTTATTCTCTCTCCTTTGAGTTTTGAGCAAGTAGCAACTGGGTAAAACCAAAACCTCCTTCTTTAGTCACTAAAAGAAAAGCAAGAAAAGGAAAGATTATTTGTTGACGACAATAAGGAGAAAAACATGGGTGACCCACAAAATCAAAATCAAGAGAGTATGGACAGGGTATAAACAACTTCACACTTCCTATCAATACTTTACTCATTACCCTTTTTGCCTTTTTTCTTTTTCTTCGGATTATATTTAGCTTCGTTTGTTCTGTTGTTTGTCCGTACTAATGGTGTAGTATATATATATTTTTGTTTGTTTTTGTGTTTTTTTTTATTTTATTACTTCGACTCCATTCCCTAAGGTTGCCTACATTGTTGTGCGGAACTCCATTTCTTTTTTCTTTTTTTTTTTTTTGATAGAGGGTTTCTCTTTCTCCATGAAATAGTAAATTGTTACTCTTACTAATTTTTTGTTTATTTTTGTTGAAGTGGGTTTTAGATTGTTACTCGTTTACACGAAAAGGGTATATTTTTCTGTCTTTTTTGTTGTTGGATGAGGTGGGTTTTGGTTGATTTGGGCTAATTTTGAGGGATTTGGCATTTTCTCATACTTTAGGCTTTAGAAATGGTGTTTTTATGTGCATATTTGGTAGGTAGGATTAGGAGAGCATAAAGAATGTATGAATGTGATAACACCAGGTTTATAGGGACAAGAAAATGGAATCTGTTTATCTTGTATTAACTTTTGGAATTCTCTTAGATTTTCTTTGGTAGAAGTAAAATACTGTCTGGGTTTTGTAAATGTTACTTATTTTGATGATGTTGCTACTGTATTTGTGTAATTTAATCTTTTTCTCTTCACCCTAAGAGCCCCCGCATCAGCAATCTCCTGAGCATAAAAAAATCATAGTGACAGGGCATGGCAAACCGCAAAACTAAAGGGTCTGCACAAAACCTTAAAAAACATCTTGCTTAGTTTAATCATTTACTTTGTTACGGAATTTTTTTTATTTTTTTTTCATTGTACTTGTCTAATAACCTTTTAGGTTCCATTCTCTTTTGTCTAATGTCTTTTTGTTTTTCTCTGTTTTTTCATTGATGTTGCTCTGAAAAAGATTTAATTTCCTCGTTATTATGGGGCAGGGGGAGAGCCAGAGAGGAGCAGGGGTTATTATATTTCAAAGACTAATATGCTTTGAATCTATGATGTCATTTGTGTGATAGAATGATACTCAAAGATGATACTAGTGCCTTTTGTTTTGCCTGGGTTTATTTATGTGTGATATGTTGTTGAAACTTTACATCTAAGGGTTGGAAAACAGTTTTTGATTATTTTGGTTATTGTTATGTAATAATGTAATATGTTCCTATTACAATGCTGTTTTGCCATTCAAAATGTGGTATGTCGGTCTTTTGAACCTCTCTGCTAGCCTTGAAGTAATGAGTAAGAGGTAGAATTGTTGTATATCTTGACTTTCCGAGATCCCATTAGGAGCAAAGATTTGTTATTGTTGTTGGTGTTGGTAATGTCTCGAGTGTTGTTTTATTAATTGCTGGTGCAGTTTCATTTCCTGTTTGTTGGTCGGGTTACGTGCTCATGTATTTATGTTTCATGACTTAATTAGTAGGTTTATAAAATCTGAGCCTGACTAATATATTTCTAGCTACTTCACTAATACCAAAAGTCCTGTATCCTTTTATATCGTTTTCCTTTTGTATCAGAAGTGGTTTGATGCAGTTTCTTCTAACAATCATATGTTCTTTTCTATAGCTCGATTAGAAAATGGAATTGCTTGTACCTAGGACCTCAACCTAAACATCTTATGCCAAGGCCGTAAGGCCCTCATAATTAGTGATCATTTGACTTTTCACAATCTTGAAACAGAAATTACTGAGTGAAAAAACCAAGGGCAGTTGAGAGGGAAGGGGTGGGGAATATGTTATTTGAGCATTGCCAAAAAGCTGAAAGTAAAAAGCTAAGAGTTTTTCTGGTGTTTATTTCTGTGTTCAGGCAGGGTACTTATGAGTTGGTACCTATAAATTTAGATTAGCCAAGTACCTATAAACATAAACATTGTGATAAGTGTGACCTCAACGTAAGTTAAGTTCTCGGATTTTCCTTGGGACTTGGGAGGAGGTGGGGAAGTTTCAGTTAGTCGTATCCTTTTACTCCCTTTGTCTTTCTTGGTTGCCTCTGTTCTACTTAGCTCTGGATTCCTCATGTCTCTTTGTGTCTGCTTACATTATCTTTGAAAAGTCCTTACCCTATGAACCATAAACTCCTTCAACTTGTTCAAAGCAGCCCATCTTCCCAAGTTCAAAATCAATTCCTGTGACAGGCTTTCCAACTATCATAACCTGCAAATAATTATATCTCGAGTCTACTGGCACTTCTGCCTTATCAGTGAGAGAATAAAAGTGCCAATGGAAGAATGGAGCTATTCTCAAGACCCTTTGAGATTTCCTTGTTTGTTGACATGTTTCAGTTTTCTTGCATGATATTTTGACATCCATAGCAGTACCCCTCTTCGTCCTCCAAAGATAAGGTTAGCTTGGAGCCTTGGACTGTTAGTGAATATTTTTGCTGTACTTTGAGCTTGGATGACTCTTCTGCATATCCTTAGAAATTCCCGTTACTATCTAATTATATTGTCGATGGCTGAAGGTGATGACTGACTGAGACATTTTTTTTATGGGTTCTTGACAGTGATTGCTGATTGATTGGAGTTTCAGGGTTATATTTGCAGTGATTTCTTAATCGACATGCTTATACTTTTGTTTGAACTCCTTGAGCAACTTTGTGTGCATCTTTTAATAAATCAGCTGATATGTGTAACAATGCTAGCATTATTGCTTTGCAATTGGAAATTGCTTCTGCATCTCGTTCTATGACTAGGGGGCTACCTGGCTGTTATAGTCAACTTCCACAATAGCCCCTCATTTTAGTAAGTTGGAGTCGTCATGGAAGGGCTAGGGCTGTAACTACAATGTGGCTGTTAATGTGTTTTTCGTACTTCATGCAGCAACATACGGATATTTGAAGCAGATAACTAGTTTAAAACTTATTATGCTTTGTTTTCCCTTGTATATGCAGGACAAACCTTGTGAGATATGTGGGGATATTGGCTTTGTCGATGTCCTCGTAGTTTGTTCACTGTGCAAAATTACACATGAACACATGTAAGTTGCCCCTCCCTTTTTAGTATTGCAGATTTCGTGCATGGTATTCCATAGCCCATATGTTCACTTACGCATCTTAAATGTGTTATTATTGTGTTAGTTATTATGGTGTTAAATCATTTTTGTCACTGGACTTTTATGATACAGAAAAAGGGGAAGCTGTCAATCTGTTAGTGAACATTTCATTTTTAAACTAATGAATTTTCTGGGAATTGTTTGTACTTAGAATACTCGGACGTGTCTTCTTTGCTTGTCTTATTTATTTATTTTTATAATAACCCTTTCCTCCTCATTCTACAAATCTTTCATATGTAGCTGCAATGGGCTTCAGTAATTAATTTATCTATCACTATAGGTTTATTTGTATCGCCACCTTCTGCAGCAATCCCTCTTCTGAAATTCATGAAAAATGGTTTACATAAAAAATAGAGGTGTTGGATTGATATTTTTGAGCTCATATGGAAGTGGTCGTAGCTTAAAGAAGAATGATATCTTTTATAGCTTGTGGAAGGGATGTACTCTGTCTTGGTGATAATAGGGTGCCACGTAGATTTGCCTGACTTGTGAAACAGATATAACTATATAACTTTGGGGCATAAGATTGTCTATATGTTTGGAATCATTGTTTTGTATAGCTTGCTGTCTCAGGGATATGCATGCATGGCATAGGATGTTGGATTTTCAGGGTAGGTAGATTTGTTTCCTAAAAAGTTGTGCAAGTGCCTTCAAAGAGGCTCCCACGCTCCCGCCCAAGTGGGATGAAGTTGGGATGTGTGTGATCAGGTGTACGCATCCTTATCCTTGTAATAATAGAGAGGTTGTTTCCATTTCCCTGGAAAAAAAAATTGAATTAATGGGTCCAAAAATCTTGACTTTAAGCTTAGGATGAACTGTATCTAGAAGTGTAATTCTTAATGCTTCCCTGTGTATAGTTTGACTCTCAGAATTTACGAAGCATTGATTCTCTAGTCTCGAGTTCAGAGAACAGAGATAGGGGTGAGGGGGAAAGTAGGGAAAAGTGTTCCTTAGTGTCTTCCTATAAATAGTTTTCATTTCTATTGGCAGCTGGGCAAATGATATCCAACCTGTAATGATTTGCTGTATTTGTAGAAAAGATTGCTGTTTTGACGTTGTCGTTTCTTTAATTCCAGTTACTGCATGAGAGTAGTGCATTACGATGATCCAAGAATATGGGTTTGTGAAGAATGCAAATTTCCAAATCAGATACCTATATCCAAGACTGGTACTTTGTTCATTCTTCGTTCCTGAAACATCCATAGCAAACCACTATCTAGATTTGCAAGAAATGACTGGTCGTTCTTTGCAGCTCCAAGCAAACAGACTGAAAATGCAAAAAAAAGATATACGATGAAGAGACCGCCTTTAGAATCCAAGGTGCAATATATTTCGCCTGAGGAAGCAATGGCTCTAGAATCTGGAGCATTGAGAAAAAACTGCTCTTCACCAAGCAAACCATCCTTCTCGCGAATGCCCATGAACAAGGTGTCTGCTCATAAGAGCGAACCCATTCAATGTAAAGCTGCACCTCCAAGAGTCAGTTTGAAATCAAATCCTCAAATTGCATCCCCAAGTTCCAGAAAGCCTCCGAGTGATAGAAACATGCCTGGCAGTTCAGGCTCAGCATATCAGAAATTGCCAATTTCTAAAGGTAGTAGACCCTCTTCACTTCCCCTGTACAAGGTTTATTTGGAAGTTCAATGGATTTATTTATTTATTCTTTTTTCTTGTGAGGGAAATGATCTACGTTCTGCTCTTAAATGGATCATGTGAATGGCACACAAAAGGAGAGATTTATGAGCAAGAAAGAGAAGATATGTGAATACAAGGAGTAATAAACTGGCATTTAGTTCTTTTCAGATGTCTATGTTATTGAGTTCATTCTTTCCTGGTCAACTTTCAAGTTGACATCTAATAAGCGCCTTCTACCACAGGCTTTTTATTGGTAGCACTCTTTCTTCCGCACTTATTGAAATATTTGATCTGATGGAGAATACTTCAACAAAACCATAGAACTTTTTTTTATGCCCCAAAATCTCTCAAATCAATTCCTGGTTTATCTTCTTTTCTATGTTTGCTCCTGATAAATCATGTTTTCTGTAAGATCCCGTACGGTATTACTTTATGGTCCATTTGATGTTAACAAAAGACTACTATGTTTAGCACCCTAGCTGGGGCAGCAAATTCACTACTAATTCAGTAATAGTTGTTAATTGTCAAAATATTAGCATCCTTAGCTTTAGGAAGTATGAGCACTAAATGCACCTGGCTTTTCAATTGCCAGTCAAACCAGTCCCAGTTTCTTGCCTGTCCGGTTTCTGGCAAGTGATAACCATATTAAGTTAGTGAGGCCTCTTTGGTTTCGGCTTTTTTGTAATTGCGGGAGCTAGATTATTTGTACTTGATATGCTCATAATTACTTCTCAATGTTTAAAGTGGTGGTATGTGCGAGTCTACAAAGCACTACTCTCCTTCTTTGTAGAGCTTTCACTAATTATGCTGTCGTCTTCTTCCACAGCCTTCTGTGCCAAAATTAGAACTTCTTTTTTTTTCAATATTTGATCATTACTATCTATTGAAAAGGAGAAAAAGAAAATTCGTGACTTGTATTGTTGTATATTCTAGCCTTCTATTGCTCTTACATACTCTTTGAAGCTTAACCAACTTTTCTTGGTCAAGGATGTTTTCCATCAGTTTCTATTGTCAGAGTTGGAATGAGTGACTTTGTGCTCTCAGGTCACTAGCTCTCAATACGAAACACAAATAAATAATAATACATTTTTTTCACAAGTTTTTTTACTCACCTACCAGGGTTATGGCCTTTTAGTAAAAAGGTGCACTTTTACAGTAGTAGTTGCATTAGAACAATTCCAAGTCATCTTTCCATAGTGTGTCAATCAGTATATGATTTTTAAATTTTTGTGATTGCTGTTTAGAGAAAGAGAAATCCATAGCTCAAAAACAACATGCTCGGAAGGAATCAACGCTAGATGTAGGTTTCTCTGCTAAAAATACTCGAACATCAAATGCCACTGTGGAGAACATTGCTGGTATAAATCGTCTGCCCTATTAAACTCCAATATCTATGTTAGATTTTTTTTATAACTTTTTATTTTTGTGATTGCTGATCAGGGAAAGAGAAAACTATAGTTCATAAACAACATGATTGGAAGGAGTCACCAGCAGAAATTGGTTTCTCTGTTAGAAATACTCGAACATCAAATGCTACAGTGAAGAAGGCTGTTGGTATGCATCATCCGCCCTTTTTAACTCCAATATGTTGTAAAAAAAATTGTCAGCTTCTATTTTCTGTTATTTTTCAAATATGATTTCTTTTTATGAATTCAAATACATGCTTCGACAACAAGAGCAAAAGGCAAGTCACATTTAGCATGAATCGACTAGAAGTTTAAAAGATCATTTCTTTGTAGGATGATCAACTTAGTGCATTGCTTATAAGATATGGATTGACCGTCATTTAGTCTGTGTTGAGTCAATGGAATTGATAAATATACCCCCTCCATCCGGAATTAGTTGTCACACATACTATTTTGGATCTTATAAAAAAAAGTACTGTTCTGGGATATCCTGGAAAAAAAAATCATATTTTTAAAAATAGTAATGATTTTTACTCATATTTTCAAGAGAAGTGGAGTATGAAAAGCTAAATGTTGAATTTGAGGACAAGATACAATGTGGCAATTGTATGTTCTATGCCACTTTGTGTTTGGAGGAAGAATACATAATATGAATGGTTGGCTTGCGTTGCTGTACTGATGGAAATCAAACTTTAGAACCAAGAGCGAGACTAATACTGTACACACATATTGTCCAAATACAAAAAAGTTGCAATATAGCTTAACAATATATATCGAAAACTGTTATGGCGCCGGAGAATTATGAAGGAATATCTCTTGCAAATATTACACTATTGGCAGTATCAAATATAGAAAGCTTATTGAAGGGCCAACTAACCACTGTTGAAAAGTGAAAAACATGTCATAAACTTCGCAACTGCTGCTTTTGCTAAAAATTTGGAATGCCATGTTCAAAGTGTTTTTTTTTAAGTCAATTTTCTGTGCCTTTTCAACAGTGACAAAAGAACTACTTTTCGAACTTTTCACCTTCTTATATTATTGTTCTTGGCTGCTTATTTGTTTTGAAGTAGGCCAATGCCCGCCTTCCGTAAAAAGATTCAACCACCCTCTGTGCAATCACAGATATAAGGCTGCATAAAACATCCCCCTTACCCTTAAAGGCTTAAACACCTGTTTGTAGCCTGTAGGTGAGAGCGTCATGATTATGAGAGGCATCGGACGCATGGTAATAGTGAAGTCTTTCATTTGGTAAATAGGATGGAATGGTGAACTGAAGGAAATTGCCTACTTCTGTGTTATTTCCTGACTGAATAAAGTACTAGCTTAAGTGAAATAAGTCGGTTTCCATTTTATTTTCTGATTTATAAGTTTGATTACTGTTTCACTAAATGTTAGAAGACAGAAAGTGGTGTCTATATATATTATCAAAACAAAAAGTGGTGTCTATATAATTGAAAGATATGCACTAGTTTCGATTAAATAAGGTTATGCATCATATTCATACTAGAGCTTTATGAGAAATAGTGAAATAAAGCCATTGAAGCTTATGTACAATCAACCTCAGTTTTCTTTCTTTTTTCTTCTTGTTTCCCCTTTCGCCTACATATTTCAGAGAGCATTATATTTCAGCTTAACAGGTGTGTGATTTACTTCTCTTTTTGTTCCAGAAAAAAGTCCTGCACAACATCTTCCTGCTGAAAGTCTAACCACGCCCTTAATTTCTGGAGAACTTCACAGTCCCAACACAGAGAGAGATGGAACAAATTCTGGGTGTACTTCTTTATTACCTGCTGTTAGTTCAGGTATGCCTGTGATTTCCTACCTTTCTGTTGCTTGGTGAAGATTTGCATTTAATTAATCAATGTCATGAGCTTTTGTTTGCTTACTGTGAAGTCATATAAAGCTTTTTACTTTCTTGATATGCATGATCATGAGATTTGTTGCAGAGATATATGATTTTCGTCATACGAGCTTCCTAATAGGATACACGGACACCAACCAAATAATTAATCATGTTGTTGTTGTTCTTGTTCTTGTTCTTACAAACTAATTTAAAAAGGTTGATTTATTTTTGCCAGCACATTCATTTCAAAATTCCCAGTGATAGTGTAATATTTAAGTTTTATGATCTACTATGTGGAGTTTCTGATTGCATAGCTTTGAATTCTGGTGCAAAAGTTGTAAATATGATGTGAGAAATATCATTGAAAATATTAGTAGAATCGATTCTCTTATCCTGAAAGTCTTCTCACCATAGATAGGTTAGCATGTTATTTCGACAAAGTTTGAGGTAGCCTCATAGCCCTGAAGTATTACTGCATTCTCAGCACCCTGCCTTGCATAATCTCCTCACATATGCTGTATATATACACCTGAAGACTGGAAACAATTTTGGCCTTTGGCATTGGCCCCATATCAAATACCAAGTTTCTCCATTTTCACACCTTCCTCTATCTCCCTTCTAAATTTTTGAAACAAAAAAAAGAAAAGAAATCTCTATATGTGCCTTTCACTTCGAGGATCCTTGTTTTACTTTATGATTGGATCTATGCCTTGTCAGAAAAGGGGGTGGGAATGAACTGCGTAAAGGACAAGTTTTCTCTGGTTTTTTCAATTTTACTGATAGTAAACACATGTTTGAGTAGGTGTTAATGTTGATACTGATGCACATCCAAAACGAATTGATTCTGAAGGGAGGGATTCGCCAAAAGTTGCATCGGGGCCTCACAACAGCAAACGCCTTCCGAACCATCCATCCAAGTCCCCCACATGGAAGTGAGTTACATTACATTACATCTTAGTTTCTTAACAATATAATATTCAAAGTATATGATCGAATAAGATTTTGTTTTCCCTTAAGAGACAGCAATTTTTTTTAAATGCTGGAGGTGAATTTCGTTTTCCATTTGGTTAGGAAACAATATACTCTGGATTCCATTTAGTTAACAGTAAATGAACTTTTCTAAATGGGTTATCTGAAACTGAAAGTTCCAAATTCAAATACTCTTTCTAATGCACGTTTTCATTAAACTTTCTGTTTCTTTTTTGCTGTGACATGGACTTCATGCAGGTAGGGTTAGTGCTCTGTATGAAGGTTATATATCCGGTCTAAAGTACCAGTTTGGTTCTAAGAGACAGTATAGATATGGCTGTTCCCTTAACTCACATTTTGAAGAGCTTCAGCAATTCTTCACTATCAGATCTGTTTGTTTGCATGTTGATGACATCTGCTCTTGAGAATTACATGTAAAACAGTGTAATCTGATATGAGTAATGGGGCAATGCTTGCATGAAAGGAGATATTGTTGTCTCTCGATTTAGGTGCATTGATGAGTTTCTATTGTGAAGTCTTATGTTCTCGTGCTGCTTGTCAGAGTTTGGAGTAGAGTTGTGATAGATAACATGACATGGTTTATTCATGTTCTACTTTTTAATTTTCCTGTTAAAGTTAATGCTGTAGTCAGGAGTTTGTTATGACGGCTAATTGGCTTATTGGAAACCAGAATTAATGTACAGATATCTGTGCAGTCCCCGAATTCCCTTTTCAACATACTAGAATATGGAAGTTATAAAAGTTATGGCTAAATCACAGCAGTTGTCAGCCAAATTTGTTAACATCTTGATCTGCATGGCACTTCTTTATGCTCAAGATGTTACTAATTATCAGTTCTGCTGTTTAAGAGCAGAATTATTATTAGTCACATCTTACATGTGTGCATTAATCAGAAGCTAGAGATCTTATGTTGCAACTCCCAGCATGAATTTCACTATGTTGAAACCTGTTATTGTGCCTGTTTCATGCCGTTGTCTGAATTGCTAGGTGCATTTTACCCCCTCCTTTGACCCTGCTGAGCATTTGTTTGATTATTTGTTTGTTTTTGTATTTAAGATAAGAAAACATATGTAATGATGAAAGTCAAGTATACAGCGAGGAGGACAAAACTCAAGAGAAACTATTTATAAATTGGCACAGCTCCTCTAAATCTCAGAATAAGTTCTAAAAGCCCTACTGCCTTTTGTTGGTTGTACCATAAAGAAGCCACAAGGTAACACGATATAGCAATTCTAATGACAAGGAGGGTCTAAAGACACCTGCAGTCCTCTCAAGCCAAATACACCATAAAACGCTTAAAAGAACATTCTGCCACAAAATCTTCATCTCCTTCTCCCAAAGGCCACAAAACAGATCTGCAGGAAATCCTAAACAGATGTTGGACTACTTGCTTGTTTGTGTTTTTGGGGCTGACTTCTGGTTCGGTATCTGGCATTTAATATAAAATTCTTTTCTCATTTAAAGCAAGTCCCTCATCTCAAGTTTACCATGCCCTCTTTTGGATGGTGAACATTATAAACTGATGTTAGACAAAGCTAAATAGAACAATTTAGTATAGAATTTGAAGTCCAGAACAGTTTTATTTGTGACATAGGGATGAGTGCTGTCAGCAGCTTAGCATACCACACCAATCTTCTACTTATTTTCTCCTCTGTAATTTTGTGGCCGCAATGGAACAGACATCCTAGAGTTAGATGTATGTTGTAGCATTATATCAAATTTCTCTTAAGCCCATATTTTATTGTCACGTCACAGCAGCACAGAACTCATATGTGATTCAAATGCTTACTAAACCTGAGTTCTATATGCTGAACTCTATTCTTGAGAGTAAGTGCAAGGTTCAGTCCTTTTGCAGTTACAGCATGTCTGTTCATCTAAATCCATCTGTTCTCAGCTCCAAACTGTGTATTTTGTGCTTCTCTGACTTGATGAAACTTGGTTGCCTCTACAGGGGCAGTTTTAAGGTTATTGGGGATGTTGTGCCTTATGGATTCTGTGATGGAATCCAAGCTCACCCTCCCTGCAAAGTTCACACGAAAGTGTACGACCTCTCAAAACAATTGCCCACAGTGCTTCAGTTTGAGCTACTTTCTCGGTCGCATTCATGGGTTGATTTGTTTGAAGATGATGTCCCTAGTGTCCTCGACATTGGACTATATTTTCTCCCTTCAAACAGGTGAGAATCTTTAACCTTGGATTGTTTTTCGTCAATATCTCAAAGGAGATTCTTAATTTGCCTGTTTGATCAAGTTGCAGATATGATGCAGTTTACTATTGGCTTGTTGAGTACCTCGATAGATGTGAGGTGGTCTTAAGAAGTTATATCAATGGTGTTGAATTGCTGATATTTTCATCTAAACACCTGCAAGAGACATCGCAGAGTGAGCCTATCCTTGCATTCATCATGTTATTTATTAGAACCCCTCTCCAACTTCTGATATCATCTCCCTTTCCTTTCTTCTGTAATTTTTACTGCAGCAATGGATGAAAAATATTTCTTGTGGGGACTAGTTCGTTCTGAGACTGCGTCAAGTGTTGATGCTACACTTGATCAGGCTGAGCTGGAGTTGGAAGTTGATATGGATGTTGATATGATAGGGGGACATGAAGTGGGGAGAGTAGATGTAAAAGTTCAAAAACCCGCTGAAGGAGCTTGTGTTTACCCCAAGGAAGGCGAGGCTAACACAGAAATACCAATGGATGAGATTAAAGTCAAAAGGGAGATTTTTGGAGGCACTGAGGCATCTCCTACATGGACTTCTGTTGTGAATCATCAACTGGACTTTGAGAGAGAACTGCAAAGGAGCTTCGATAGGTTTTCTGAGAGAGAACTGCAAAGAGAAGCAGCTGTGTGAAAGTGGAAGATCAAACATGAAATCTGAAGCTTGGATCCTGAGCATGGAGCAGCCTATGCCTCAAAATAGAGTAATTTTGGTCGCAAATAGTGTAAATAGTTAGTAAAACCCATGCACCGTTAGTTTAGGCAATAGCAATTCTTTCTAATTTAGTGTAAAAAGGATATATTTAGTTTAAATGACAAAGAATGTAAATTTTCTATCACATAATTCAGTAATTTAAGTTAAGCCCTTATGGCTTATAGTTTTATTAAGCTTTTCTACATCTGTTGTGTTGTTGTTGCTGCTGCTGCAGCTTCTGCTACTACTACAATCAGTATCACTAGTACAGTAGTACTTTGGCATGATTGTTGATGGTATTTTAGGGATGGAGGAACTCTTGATATTAGCGATAAAAGGATCCCTGAGTGACTTCTAGGCATCAGAAGCATACGTGAACATCATTATTCTCAATTAGACTTAGGGTGAGATTTGTTTTGTTAATAATCTTATACGGTATCTGAAAATGGTCCGGTTTTCAACATTAGACCTATCAAATGAATCATGCAAATCGGATAATTTTATGTTCAATCAGATTAAATTCAAATTGTTTTTTTAAGCCAAATTCAATTTTTGGTTATTTTAATCTATTATTCCCCATGTTTGGGTAAAACATCTGCATCAAAAAAAAAAAAAAAAAAAAAAACCTGTCAGGTTTACTCGATAATTGCTAATGTTATGCTCCAAAAGATTTTCTACTACTGCAAAATTTTAGACGTGTCGACAAGTGATTTGTAGTTTATATCCCTCCCTCCAAAAAAATATCCAATTGTTGTGAAACAATTATAGAGATAGAGAGTAGAGAGTATAGGGGAGCAAGAGTTGTCTGTATTATTCACATGAGGAATATATATAATACAAGGGAGGTTAGGGTTTTGCTTACAGAAAAGAATCCTTGTACAAGATACGGTAAGTATCCAGCTATAGTATCTCTACAGTATATTATACATCCACATATAATATATTTCATAACACTCCCCCTTGGATGTACATCGCTATAGAATATGCCTCATTAAAACCTTACTAGGAAAACCCAGTGGGATAAAAACCTAGTGAAGGAAAAAGAGTACATTATTTTTCAATACGTGTGAGATGCAACCTCATTAAAAACCTTGTCTGGAAAACCCAGTGGGACAAAACCATGGCTAAGGGAAAAACAGTGCAGCGCGTATTTTCTCCCCCTCATGACCATATCCATCTAGATCTTCAAGTCGATTCAATTGTGATCTTAAGTAGGACATGTCTTCGTACTTGTGTTGACTCCTGCATGTTTAAAATATGATTCCAACAATCTTCATATTTCCCTTGAATATGATGTATATAACTTTCATTCGTATAATATATATCAATTCAAACAATTATATATCCAACAAAGGGAGACATTAATATAAAACTCTAAATTCCATAATATCCTTGTCGAAAAGTGATTTGTAGTTTATATCCCTCCCTCCAAAAAAATATCCAACAGAGTTTTTCCCTCCCTTGCCTTTAATTTCCTTTTTCACTTTAAAAACACCAATAATACTTTTTTCTTTTCTTTTTAAAATTACGAGTAACTTTTTGGGAGTTAGACTAGAAAGTGTACAAGATTGAGAATATCTTTTGAGCTTCCCTTTCATTTGAATTTCCACCCATTTTGGAGCGAGAGAGAGAGAAAAAGAAGAAATGGAAGACAAGGCGATGAGTTCGTCGGAGAGAGAAAATGTTGATCGGAAAGTAGGGTTAGTTTACGATGACAGGATGTGTAAGCATAATACTCCTGACGGTGAAGATCATCCTGAATGCCCTAATCGAATTAGGGCTATTGTCAACAAACTCCATGATTCCGGCCTTCTCGCTAGGTATCTCTCTCTCTCTATCTCTCTCCTATTGTTGTTGTTGACTTCTTTTTTTTTTTCTTTTCTTTTCTTTTTTTTTTTTTTTTGCGAAGTTGAGTAGAATTTTGTTCGTTTCTTTTGTTGTTTGATGTTGCTGAATTTGTGTTTTTTCACGGGAATTTTTGAAGAGAAGGTGAAATTTGGTTGAAAAGTAGTGGATTGTGAAATAAAATTTGAATGTGAGTGTGTTTTGAGGAAATATATAGCAGAATTGTGTATCGCAAAACAAAACTATGTGGTTGTTGTGGTGTGTGTTTATGTATCTCACTAAAAGATGTTAATTTGAGCTAATATGACCTGCTTAATTGATGTTGTAACTAAATCCGAAAAATGAGTTGATATTTTGGCTGGTTGGAGGTTTGGCCGCTTAGTAGGATTATTAAGGGTATATAAGAAACAACATTACTAGTATCCAAGCTTCTTTATTGCTGAAAATTATTTGGTAGATTCTTTTGAGATTTATCTTATTTTATGGCCAAAAATTTAGTAACCAAATGAAGTCATGCAGCGTTTGCATTTAATCAGCCTGAGAGTATGCTTTTTCTGGAAACACGGTAGCAGCAGGGTGCATCCTGCTACTATGGTTTAGTGCGAAGTGCAAACGACAGCCACACTGGGGGTTGGTTGCTTGAAACATGAAGTTGTGATAATGTGAAAATAGTGCAACGTGCTGTTGTCTATGAGAACCTTTTACATATCTGGGGGTTGTGTTGGACATGAATTCCACTAGGTTGAATAAGTATTCTAATCTTTCTGCTCATATTTCAGGTGCGATGTTTTAATGCAAAAGAAGCAGAAGATAAATATATACAATTAGTTCACTCCAAATATCACGTTGACCTAATTAGGAATATAAGCTCCAACCAGCTTGATTCTCGTAGGAATAAGATTGCTTCTACATTTAATTCCATCTACTTGAACAAATTCTCATCAGAGGCTGCTTATTTAGCTGCAGGTTCTGTTCTACAGGTAATGGTTCATTTAGTTCAGACTTCAGCAGAATATGTGGATGGTTCTTGGTTCATTTCTTAGGTGTCCTTCAATGGCATAGTTCGTAATGTTATTATGTCTAATGCGATATGATCATTGCTCCAAGTTGTTTGTAATGACAATAGTTACTTAAATGCTACATTTGATGGGCCAAATACCCCTTTCTTTGCCTGCACATGTCAATTATCCCTGAGACTGAAATGATTTTGTATGTCAAGTAATGTAATGACCAACCTAGCATAGTTGCTAGGTCTTGATATGTTCTTGTCATAGTTGTAACTTTAATTGTGTTTTTTTTTATTTGTTGGCTGTTAATTTGCTATCAATTATATTATTGGTGTTTCTTCGAATAGGCTGCAGAGAAAGTTGCTAAAAGGGATCTAGATTCTGCTTTTGCAATTGTGAGGCCTCCAGGGCATCATGCCGAGGCAAATGAGCCAATGGGTTTTTGCCTATTCAACAATGTGGCTATTGCAGCTAGTTATCTGTTGAATGAAAAAGTGAGTCCCAGCCACTCTTCACTTTAGCTAATTATTACTACTACAATTCGGCTCCAAAATTCTTTAACAATTCTCTTTCTTGCATCCGAACTTTCAGTCAGAATTGGGCATTCACAGAGTTTTGATTGTTGATTGGGATGTTCATCATGGTAATGGTACTCAGAAAATGTTTTACAAGGATCCACGCGTTCTTTTCTTCTCTGTTCACAGGTAGATATCAAAATGTTCCAAGAACATTCTTGCTGACATTTGAATTCTTTATTAATTTATTGGAATGTATCAAATCTTTGAATGGTCCCGTGGATCGCATGAATTTCATGATTTGACTTTATATAATGTGGACACGTGAGATATATAATCTTGTTGGTTTTCCTATTAATTGAGATTTTGTTTGCTGTGTTGTCTCGTAGTAACTACTTGTATCCCCATTTTACTAGGCATGACTTTGGATGTTTCTATCCTGCAACTGATGATGGTTCTCATATTATGATTGGAGATGGGCCGGGGGAAGGATACAATATTAATGTCCCTTGGGAACATGGCCGCTGTGGTGATCCAGACTATTTTGCCGTTTGGGATTATATACTGATTCCAGTTGTCAAGGAATTCAACCCAGACATCATTATAATTTCAGCGGGATTTGATGCAGGTTGATTTAATGTCTTCCATTTTATTCTTTTATGATGTCCCAGCAGTCTCTAGCCATGAGACATTGTCAAGCATTTGAGCAATTTACTGCATATGCTTCTTGCTAGCAATCTCTGCAAGGTTCTATCCACTTTCTGCAAACCGTTCAAGCTATGTTATGAACATGGAACATTTTTGGAATTCTTTAATTAGGGAAACTTGGCTTATAAACATCTTTGTGTCACGAGAAGTGAATATCTAACAAGATCTGGGCATTAAACAAATACCTTGCTTGTTAAGAGCTCAAGTTTATGAAATACCCGTAGATTTCCTATGGAATATGCTGTTCAATTTGCTTCTTCTTACCCTTTATTTATGTTCTTTTCTTCATGATTGTTTTGTGAAATTAATTATCGTATGAATAGTTGGCCATCACTGTGGATCATTTATAGCTTTGCATAATGCATACACTAACCCTCTCTTTGTGTTTATACAAATTCTGCAACAGCTGTTCGTGATCCTCTTGGTGGTTGTTGTATAACTCCGTATGGCTACTCTGTGATGTTAAAGAAGGTATGTGTTGAATGGTTCTCAGTGACATTGCTTTTTGACCTGTATTATTATATGTTTTTGAGGCATTGCCTTTTGAGCCTCTCTCAATTTGCATTAGTGCTTTCAACTTGTTTGTTTGTTGGATATGATCTGAGTAACAGACGTACTGAAAATAAAAAATGACTGTTCCAGCCACTGTCCCAAAACATTTTCTTATCATGCAACAGTTTACCTTTTCAATTATGCAAAATCTTCCAATAGAAAAAATTTGCTAATTTCATGATTGACAAACATGACGCTCTTCTTTCTTTTGACTTGATTGGCAGGATCAGCCTTCCTCAGTGGCAACCTTATCCAGTTTGATTTTTCCCCAAAAAACTTGCCGTTCACAAAAAGACAGAGAAGCTTTCCAAATGAGAAAGAGTTTCTTGAATGTGCTGTTTACTGCTATTCTATAGAAGTATCTGTTGAGTGTTGGCGCTAGTTAAGGTAAGAGGAGGATATATTCACTCGCTTCAAGAGTTGCGAAAGCCTCACTCAGTCTTTAAGAGTGACCTCTATCCAAGGTAGCACGGAAACGTGAATGCGGAAACAGGAAACGTGGACACGGGAAACGCAAATTCTCAAAAAATATTATATGCAAGGAAGCACAAAAACGGAAACGCAGACACGGAAACGGGAAATGTGAAATGCAGGCTGAGTGCCGTGTCCGTGCTTCCTTGCCTCTATCTATCTCAAGGCCTTAGATCTGCACTCTCATCATCATAAGATTATGAGGATGATTCATCCTTCTATCTTGGATGAGAAAGGTTTCTATTAGGCAAGTAACTCCTAACTCTTAATAAAGCTCGGCTCAGCTTTAAAGCATCTCCAATACATGGTTTTTGGAGAGGTTTGTAAGGTAAAAAAAACCTCCCAAAAAATCCTTATCCCATAGTGACAAACCTAAAAAGTTGAAGTTTTTACAAAGTGGTTTGTCTAGACAAAGGTTTGTACCATGATCTTTTTCTGTATTGGGCCCCTCAATACAAGGTTTGTAGCATTGGGAGGAAAGAGTTTATAAAAGAGGATTTTTGTATTGATGATGTTGCACAAGTAAAAACCCACTTAGGAGATTATAGTATTGGAGATGTTCTTAGGAGAAGAACAAACAAGGCTAGGTTCATAGATGGATCTGACTAGTGATGTCAGTCAAATTGGTACAAGGATTTCCCAAAATCAATGAAAATAGAACATCATACAGTATAGAGTGCATAGAAAGTTTACCATAATTATATGTGATGAATCAAACAACAAACTTACAAGGTACAAATAGACCTCCCGGAGAAGTTTGGGCAAAAACGACAACCGGACCCGGAAAGCCGAAAATCAAAGGCATCCACGTTTTTTGGGCTTCCGAGAGGCCCTGGAACGAAGGCGATATTTTCGCACTACATCGCAAGGGACACCCCTAGGGACCATGGGAGGCCCCGGGGTCCATTATCGGGTCCCTGATAGGCTTGTAAGGGCGTTTTTATGGAACACCACTGTAAGGGCCCAAACACCGAAAGCATGGGTGATATCGATGTTCGGGGATCCTGATGCCCCTCCCGGGGCACCGAGGGTCCTCTAAGGTCATGATAGACCCCCCGGAAAAGTTTGGGCAAAAATGACACCCGGGCCCCGGGAAGCCGAAAACGAAGGCTATAATCCACATTTTTTTGGCTCCCGGGAGGCCCCGGAAAGATGGTAGATATTTTCGCACCACACGGCACGGGACACCCCTAGGGGACATGGGAGGCCCACGAGGTCGCTTATCCGGTCCCTGATAGGCATGGAAGGGCGTTTTACGGGACACTGGTGTATGAGCACCAAAGGCATGAGGGATATTGAAGTTCGGTGATCCGGATGACCCTCCCGGGACACCGAGGATCCTCTAGGGTCATGATACAACCCCGGAGAAGTTTGAACAAAAATGACAACCTGGCCCCGGGAAGCCGAAAACGAAAGCTATATAATCCACGTTTTTTGGGCTTCTGAGAGGCTCCGAAACGAAGGTTTATATTTTCGCACCACATGGCACGGGACACTCCTAGGGGAAATAGGAGGCCCTCGGGGTAGGTTACCGGGTCCTTGGTAGGCTTGGAAGGGCCTCTTACGGGACATCGGCGGCTAATCCACGGTTTTCTGGTACCGAGCATGGCTCCCCACCACCCCGTGCACCAAAGTACAAACCTACCTCCGAGCCCTCTCTACTATTATATTTAGGTCTCATAATTTTTCCCAATTTTTTTTGAAGTGATTTTTAATTTTTTAATATTATTTCTGTTTTTTTTCTTATTTTTCACAGTTTACTGCTATTCTATCTATTTGGTATCAAATTATCAGTGGGCCCTAGTTAAGGTAAGAGGAGGGTGTATTCACTAGTTTCAAGAGTTGAGAAAGGCTCATTGGGTCTTCAAGTGGGACCTCTATCTATCTCTAGGCCTTAGATATGCACTCTCATCATCATAAGAGTACGAGGATAATTCATCTTCTATCTTGGATGAGAAAGGTTTGTATTCCAAAGGCAAGTGACTCCTAAATCTTAGTAATCATATATTTATCTGACTAGTGATGTCAGTCAAATTGGTACATCATACAGTATTGAGTGCACAAAAAGTTTATTATAATGATATGTGGTAAATCAAACAGAAATCTTACAAGTTACAAAAATACGACTCACCTTTTGTTTCCTTCCCTTGGATGTGTTTTTGGGTTTGGTCTCTGCATCTCTCCTGGAAGTAACTTTCTTTTCCGCATATTGCTTTCCATCCAGCACACCTTCATCTGGAATATTGGTATATCCATCGCCTGCTCTTGAAGTTTCTGCCTCAGAAACATTGACTTTCCCTTTCTTGGCCCTTCTGCTCTTCTTTTTAACTTTCCTATTATTATATTCCATTGGTTCCATCTCTTCCTCACTCTGAACATGATTCCTTTCGAAAGAATCCTTGGGTTCATTCTTCATAGTCACATGTCTCCTATTTCTACGTCCACAGAGCATTGCTTCAAGAATGCTTGAATCATCATCTAATTCAACAGACTCATCAAGCCTATCAGGTTCCTCAGTGTTACCAAGGTCGTCTTCATCATCTGAATGGATTTCATCATTACCTTTTCCCTTGTCAAGCTCAACACTATCCCTAAACTTCTCCTCTAACTCCTCAACATCATCCTCTGCAGACGCAAAACCATCGTTACCAATATCATTTTTATACTCATCATTTGTATCCTGTTCCTGTTCCTGTTCAGCTTCAGCCTTATCTTTGGCTTTAGCTTCGTCATTATCTTCATCTTCATCTTCATCTTCATCTTCAACTTCCTCAAAACCTTCTTCCTCGACAAATGACTTTCTCAGCTCGGCCACCCTCTCCTTATGTTTCTTCGACTTCTCATGATTCTTTCACTGTTTATCCGATTTAAACTTCTTTCCACAAGCAACACAATAAAATTCCTTCTTCTCTTCCTCTTCCTCCTCATCCTCCTCAAATTCCTCCACCTCCTCAACCCTAGCCCACTCGGGCTCTTCATACATTCTCGCTTTCTCCGCCTTCTCCCTCTCCCTCTCCTTCTTATTCGCCAACTCCTCCTCCCTTTTCTTCTCCCTCTCCTTCTCCTTCTTCACCATCATATCAATCACCCTCTTATCCCTCTTCTTCACAAACTCCGCCAACCCACGAACCGTCTCATTAAACTCCTTCTTAGCCTTCTTCCTCAACTTCTTATTCTCCTCCTCCATCACTCTCCTCGACTTCCTATTCAACCCCGCCGAAGCATCCCACTTATCCACCCACCCAAAATCCATCACAGTACAAAAATTTAACCAATACCCATAAAAGGCATTCACTTGACTATAATCACAACCCAAGTCCCCCATCAAGGGTGCCTCTTTAACTAACCCCAAATTCAACCCCATTCTCCTACAATATGTAACCTCACTAGAATACACCTTATCAAACACATCCCCATAAACCTTATAAAACCCAGTTTTACTATTACTGTAATCAGTATAACAAGATGGTGAAAAGTATGAAAACAAATCAGGGAAAGGGGATGCAGAACTATTTGAACCACCATTATTATTATTATCATTAGATGAAGAATACAAAATCTGGGATCGATGTGAATCATACCAAGAACGCTCTTTTGGGTCAGAAAGAACCTCATAAGCTTGAACAAGCTCTTGAAAAGAAGCTGTGGCTTCATCAGCTGAGAGACCTGATTGAATTAGCTTATCTGGGTGTCGTTGAAGAGCGAGTTTTTTATAGGCTGAACGAATTTCATCTGGTGTACAGGTTTGTGGGAGGTTTAATACCTCGTAATGGCAACGTTTTTGGTTTTGGGTCGACATAATTGATAATTTTGTTGGGTTAGGCTAATGAATTTGAGAGGTGACTGTTTTGGGTGGGAAGAATTGTATACCTTTCTACCCGTCCCCTCTCTCTCTCTCTCTCTCTCTCTCAATTCTAATGCGAGAGGGAAGCGGAGAAAGGAGAGTATGGGCAGAAAAGACGAGTCAACAAAGAGGAGGAGGTGGGGGAACGAACCAACGCCTAATGTGTTGAAGCCTTGAAGGAGAGGGCTAGCCAACCTTTTTTTTTTTTTTTTTTTTTGTAGGAAAGAAAAATAAAATTTCAAAGCTTGTGTTGAAGATTGGAGGTTGTGTTCTTCACATGAGAATCAAGTCAGAATTGGAGTAGTAAATTTTAGCTATTTCCGATTTTTATACTCTTAAAATTATATTAGAGTTCAATTTTATTTGTGTTTGTTATTGAATAAGGCGTTACTCAACCTAGATTAAGGACGTTGGTTTGCTTTTAATGGTGGATCTAGAAATATCTTAGAGAAGTTTACTTTTTAAAAAATATTTTTTTGAAATAATAATAATAATAATAATATTAATAATAATAAAATTGCGATCAACCTGAGTATTATATACCCTCTCAAAATCGAGATGATTTTGTGACCAACGGATAGAGGCTTCATTATCAAAATTTTGTCGTCAACGTATCCAAAATAATAGCTAATTTAACACAATGTAAATATCAACATACTCTAACATTTTAACATAGTATAGCTAATCAACTAATTGCAATTATAAGTTTTCAACCAAAAAAAAAGTACTAATTAATAAATTTGAAATTCGATAAAATCTACTGTAGTAATCAACAATAAATTTTGCAAATAGCATAAAATCTATATTAAATTAAATTATCAATTCACAGAAAAAAAACTAACCCATATTCTAACAATAACATAAACACAAAATAAAAAAGTAGGTAGAAAACTACAAGTATACAAGGAAAAAAAAAAAGAAAAAAAAAAGGTACCAGTACCATTAAAAGTAAATAATGGTCCATTGGCGTTGTCCAAAGCCAAGATAGAAAAAGATACAGCTATATATCTTCTCCACACAGCCAATTAGTAGCCCATACGGCTTTGTCTGTTAAGCCCAAGCCGTTTCACTTCAACCCTAAACACTTTCTCTCTCTCTCTCTCTCTCTCTCTCCTCTTTCTCTCTCTTAATCTGAAGCAACAGAGCCCGCCATTGGAGCTTAAACAACGTTTCTCTCTTCTCAAGTGGTTAAAGGTTCAAGAGGATTCACTATTCAACACCAAGTGGAGCACCTTTGGAGTTAATTAATTTGATTTTAATTTTTTCAGCAAGGTAAGTAGCATCTTTTTTTTCCGTCACTGAGTGCAGAAGGCATCAGATTCTCTCCAGTTCGTCTGAATTTTCACTAATCTGAACTGAAAATTAATTTCCATGAAAGAAATAAATTCATGGGTTTAACAACTTAGTCACTAGTAAAATTGTTGGATTCTCTTAACAACTTCAATGTCTGAAGTTCAAGTATTGTGATATGTTACCATTGTTGGCCTCAAGGTTTAATTAGATTTTTTTTTTTTTTGGTTTATGAATATCTATGGACTCTTGTGGGTAGATAATTATGCTTTAGTATGCTTGAAGAAAAATTAGGGACTTGTGTTAATAGTAACAGTCATGTTATCTTAAAGTGTGTAAACCTAGTTTTTTAAGTGTAGGGTTCTTGCAAGGTAATCCCTTATTTTTAATGGTGTTGTCATTGGATTTTATGGTTTTATTGTTATTTACGAAGTAAGATGAATGAACAAGTGCATGAATTTATTTTCGTTTACGTCTCTATTTGTGGTTTTGTTGCCGTGCCATGTTGTATTATAAACTGAAGTAATATGATCCCTTGTCTAGAAAAGAAATGGAGAAAGTAATATGATTACTTAGATGCTGTAATAGTGGATGATGTATCATGTTACTGAGCTTCTTGTTGGTTTTATTAGGAAGAATGAAAGCTAAGGTGGGATACGCTCACCCACCTGATTTTCAGGAGGAGGCTGAGGATTCACTTGTTGAGATTGAGCTCAATGATTCGACTGAACTCTGGCTCATTCATTTGCCAGAGGGCCAGGTAAACACCTCTCCTTTATCTTCTCTGAATTAGATTTGTTCGTAATTCATCATGTCGGTCTAGCAAGACTTTCTCAATTCATTAGCTTCATCGTCATGACTATTTACTATTTAGGGGCTTTTTGATGAGATCCTAATGGGCAAATGTACTTTCTAAGATGCTGAGGCTTGAGTAAACCCGTGTTTGTCTGTCTGTTGGCACTTGGCAGAATAATTGTGCAGCTTGTTTTGGAGTCCTTCTAGCTAATTTTAACAGTGAGTTGGAAGTCCTAGGTTCTCTAAAAACCATGTCTGGGCAACAATTTTGGCTAAAAAAATTACTTTCAAATATGTCTTCACTCTTCTCTGCAAAACTAAGCAAATAGTTGTGTTTCTTGATCTGTCTGCTTTTGAGAATTAGTGTGGAGGTTGGAGATATAAATCTTGTATACTGCATTTTGAATTCATAGGTATCTCTTTTGTTTGCGTCACAAGTTTCTTTTTGAAGTAGCACCACAAAAAGATCAGAATCCAATGTTTCTCTTCATTTTTCAAATGGCCCTTTGAAATATAAATGAGTGGCTTCTCCCCACCACCCCCCCCCCCTCCCTCCCCCCCTTTGTTTTGTTGTTATTGACCTTTTTACTTAATATCTCCACCTTCATGATTTCAACTAGAAAATTCTGTTTCCTTATCTACCCAACTGCAATTTCAACGCCATCTGATCATACTGAAGAGCATAACCTCTATTTCTTTTTTTTCTGTTTTTTTTTTTCTGAGGGGAGAGCAAAACCTTAGTTTGGAAAAAGGAAAGAAGAGGGGTTGAGGGAAAGGGAATCAATAACGACAAAATGTTAACTTGAGGATTGGCCAGAAATTGCAGGATTCCAGGGGGTAAAAACTAGCAGCTACATGGTATGTAAGTATGAATTACATGAGGGACAAGGGGGGAAGATGGAGAGCCTCCAAGATTTTGTGTTTGATGGCCATTGACAACTGGGCAACAGGAATATGAGTGACTGGCCTCGTAGTCCTCTCAGTTGACTTCTGATAAGGAATGAGAGAGCATTTCACTATGGAAGTTAAAGTTCAGACTGCGTCCTTTTGACTTCCCGAGAATTTCAGCTTGCCTTATCCACTAACATGTGTGTCAAATAAGGCCTCCAGTGTCCTGAGCACATTGAAGCATTCTGTCTTCAAGTGTCTCAGATTTCTTCTAAAGAAATAATCTGATCCCATTAGCTATTCTCTAAGTGCTGATATCTGGAATTACAACCCTTAGGGGATGCTTGGAATGGGGGTAATAGATTGAATTATAGGCTAAACTGAGAGGTGTGGGAGGTGGTGGGTGTTAGATTCTGTGAAGAGGAGGGTAATGATTACTCCCATTTGGGGGTAATAGTTACCCACCTCCCCCCTAGGGTAATGATCCCCCCCCCCCCCTTCTTTTCCTTTCATTTTCTCCATTACCCCATCACCACCTCCACCTTCTTATTTTATCCTTTGATTTGCTCCATTACCCCCTTAATCATTACCCCCATTCCAAGCATACCCTTAACAGTAATTTTTAAGTTGCTTGATCATCAATGCCCTTCCAGATATCAAGGAAATGCACAGAACCTGAACCCAGTATCACATCATGAATACCAGGTGGCTTATTTTAAATGTTGAGTCACTTGCTTCCACAAGGCTTCAGGGGAATCCATTCTGGTGCTAATGTGCTATGGGAAATGCTTTGGTAATGCGTGAGTGTTATTTAGTCCCAAATAATTGGGCTTTGGAGTTGATAACAACTGTACATTTTGGTAGTGAGTTGGAAGAATCTTTGTTGTGTTTTGCTTTAAATATTCGATAACTGGCAACAGATGTAAAAGTTATTGGGGGCAAGAAAAACTTGGGAGTATAGGCAGCTGACGGGCCAAACTTTGGATTATTGGCAGTCAACTTTCCTTCTATTTTTGATTTGTTTCGTTTCAGTGTTTTAGATAAATGTTACTTTTGTAGATTATTTAACAATACTCTGAAAGTTATACTGCTTATGCTGTTTGTAGAAATTGATTTGTTATCATCGTGCTCGTTTGCTTTGGAAATGCATCTATGTGAATGTGATGGTTTGCTATTAGAGTTCTGCTTAATGGGTGCTTAGGTAGACCTTGGTGTCATAAGATTTGCTGATAATGTGGTTTTTTGCAAGTCTAATTGTATATTACGCACTCGATTGTGTTTAACATTGTTTCTTGGTCGTGCAGCCTCCCAATTTTGATGGGCAAGAATTATCTTTGGATCTTCATAGAGATGGACAGTTGGGTAGTCTTGAAGGATCATCTGGTATCTTCAACTTTGTGCCCTTCCTTCCTGTTGTGAATCCCCCCCCCCCAAAAAAAAAGAAAAACAAAATAAAGGAACCAAAAAAGAAAAGAAGGAAGCACTCTGTAAAAGATAAATAACTTCGGTGAACTATTTGTTCTAATGATGCTTATTGTTGCAGGTAAAGTTTATAGTATGGTGAGCTATTCATCCCAGGAATCTGACGCAACGGTGTTTGTACCCTCTCCATCAGGGCCAAGAATTGGTATGTTTTTTAATTTGCCGACAATTGAATTAACTGACTTTATGGTACTCCGTATTTGATAAAATTAAAACAAACAGGACAACATTTATATGATTATGAACTTCCTATAAATAAATAAAAAATCACTATGAACTTCTGGTGTGAAATTTTAAGTCCTGATTTAACAACGATAAAAGGCATGCCAACGAACTTAAACCTTTTTAATGAGCAGACCAAACGCAGATCATCCAACTTGTGTATTGTCATTTCAATCAATGCAACACTGAGGCATAGGGTTCTTCTGGCGGTCTCAGAATTGGTTCTAACAATTGTGGCCTTTGACCTTTTGGTTTGAGGTTTAAGGTTGCTTTTGTCGAGATATTCTGAAATGGTTGCCAAAGACCATATGTGAGTCATCTATTCTTCAAGGGAGACGTTATGTATAAGGAAAACATGGAGAACAAGACGGAAGTGTTAAATAGTTATAATTTCTTCTCTTTTTTTTCCCTTTTTCTTTTTGTGCATTGATTCAGCCTGGAAAAATAATGGGAAAAGAGGGAAACTAAAGAAGAGTTCCCCGGAATCTCCACCCCCCTTACCCCTGGATCTTATGACTTGAGCAACCATACAATTTTTGTGATTCCTTTTCTGGTTTTGTCTCTGGCAGCTGGGAAGATTTCACGGAATGTTTCCCTTGTCCATTACCCAGAACCTAACGAACTGATATATCCCTCAGTACTGAACAAAAGAAACAAATGCCCCGGAGTTCTACGACTTATACAAATTCTATTCATCATGTGTCCACTCCTTCACGGAGTATTGCTAAGAGAAGTTCACATGCACCAAGTAAGAGCCGAACCAGCAGAAAAAGTTCCGTGTCTCACATTGAGGATGTAAGAACTGCAAGGGAGCCATCCAGGTACAGTGATCATTCTGCTGGAGACTCAGGACCAGGTCAAAGTGGTACTACATTTTCAGGGTCATCAGGGCAATCCCATGGGAAGAAATCAAAGAAGACAAGAGAGGAATAACTGAATGGTGTCCAATTTTTATTTCACTTTCGATAGTAAAAAAAAGTTGACCCCTCCAGCTCTCTTCCAAACTACACCTTGTAATTTAGTATTATTCTTCTACTTGTATATATCTTCTTTTTGGTTTAAAACTTTCTAGCTCATTTGCAGGAGTATTGTTTAGATTGTCATCACATTTTTTATTTTGGTCCAGCTTTTTATTTTGATTGCTCTCTTTGTTTTGCTACATACTAGCAGTATAGTACATTTCGCGGCCTAACATATAGGATCACACTAGCAGGATCAAACTAGCAAATAGCAACCTAAGAAATCAGACTATAAGTTCATTGGTGCGAACTAGATGAACTGTTCAGTGCTATCACCCTGTTACTTCAGGAATTAAGATTGAGGGAAGTTACTATTGATGCCCTTTTACTCTTGACTTTTCCAATTGGTGCTCGTTTCCATGTTAATCTATCCGTCAGTTTCCCATTTTCACTTCTGCCGTTAACTTAGCAGTTTAGTAGAATACCCCTCAAAAAAAAGTAGAAGTTTTAAAAACCCAAATAAGTCATTTCCCCTTTTTGGAGAATGGAAGAAAAAAGAGGTTCAAATCAACTCTAGTTTACAACGGCTTAATGACATTGCTGTGGCATAACTTATTCGACTGTATCAATTATCAAATGTAGTGTGTAAGCGTAATGGGGTATGTCGCACCTTGTTGTATCAGTTAGCTCCTCCAGCCACCTGTACTCAGCTTCAAGATCGATACAACAAGAAATCTAGGCAAGCAAGATTGATCAGTGCCAGCTAACAACAGTTTAGTGATGAACAACAAAATTTGCACTCGAAAGTAGTGATTTTTAACTATGTTATTTCTATTGCTCAATCGGTTTCACAAAAAAGAACTACAATTATGCTCATGGATATAAGAATTGAAATTCTATATAACAATGCCCCATCTGTAAAATAAAAAAGCACGGATGGGAAAGAATGTCAACCTAAGCCACCTCTGGTAAAGATCCCTTGTTGTCTATTGAGATGCTTGCAACCTCTTCCTGTTCGTTTTCTAACCCTCCATTGAAATTCTCTCTGAGAAATTCCACTGCCATGAAAGTTAGAGCAGAGGCTGGGACATACCATAAGACCCTTGGGATGCTACCTCTGAACATTCCCTTTGAGCCCTCAATCATCCAAGTCCTACGGATGGCATCGAACCAGCCATTGTACCTACATATGCAAAGTTCGGAAGTTATCAGAAAGAAAGGGAAGGCTTAGAGGAACACAAATCAAGTAATAAAATGGGTTATCAGATTTTTGACAGATTTGTATGGAAGTTTAATGTTGGTATTGGATCTTCTGACTGAACTCACTGCCACATATCAATAGGCACTTGCAGTTCCAAATCTCAATCAAAAAATTTAGAGCACCATGCTATCACCTCATCATGTCAAATACTTCAACAGCAACAACAAACCACCACCTAGTGTGATATCAGGATCTGGGACCTTATGTCGAGGAATCCAAGCAACTATTATTCTTCTCTCTATCTAACAAAAAAGTAACTAGTATTATACTTCTAACACACCTGACGTAAAATTCTAACCAGCCTCCCCCCCCCCCCCCCTCTTTGAGGATCGATTTTATACGTCATGAAGGAAGGTTTTCTAAGGCAACAATATTTAGAGCATGTTTGGCCTAGCTTTTTTTGGGAGCTCTTTCCCTATTTTTCCCTTACAAAACACTCCCTCCGCCGCCTCCTTATCCCCAATTTCAACTTTTTAGAAGCTAAAAATATCCCCTAGGGGCCAAGAAGCAAAACTCCAATTTCAAGCTTTGGCTTCTTGCCCTCCTAGTCCTAGGGTGGTCTGTGACAGAAAATTGGGGGGGGGGGGGGGAGAGGTTTAAGCTCCCAAGAAGCTAGGCCAAACACCCCCCATATGTGCTGTGCACAGATCATACATCTTTTTTGTTGGACATGTGAGCAATCTATGTGATTAAGAAAATAAGAACATTGAATGAAACGATAGATACAAGCAGAGCCAGCCTACTTCAACAAAGAAGTGGTTAAGATGAGAAGAATTACCCTCAAAATTGTACTGGTGTTGCCACAAATTGGTTGCCCCCCCCCCCCCCCGCCGGGTCGGTCCCAAAAGAAGAAAAAAAAAGAAACAAAGGAAAAGAACTTGGAAGAGGGAATGAAAAAAATGATGTTCAGGACTCTAGGAGTGCATCCAGTATATTAACATTGTTTCACATGTAAGATTGAGCATCATACCTCAAATCTGGTCCTTGTACTTGCAATCTAGTTTTGATCACGTCTAAAGGGGTGGTCACATATGCACTTAAACCTGCAAAGTTCCACAGAATGATTCCTTTGAAGCTGAATTTTTCAAGCACATCAAGATTTTAAACTGGACAGACAACATAAAGTAATAACTGGGTTCCATACCTCCAGATACTCCTCCCAGCAACAATCCCTCCATAGTACTACTGATATGGTAGTCCTGATTAGGTATCCACCTTTTCATCCCAGCATCTGTCAAATCTTTCAGAGCTTCATAGAACATGACCTGCAAAATGGAACAGAATTCTCAAACAGCATGCAAAACTGAGTACGCATCAATCAATTGCTCCAGGATCTTAGCAAGTTACATAAGTGATAAGACATCAGCTTTTGCCATGATATACTCATGGACTATTAAGCTGGCAAGTCGAGTATCGACACCAAACTTTCAGTAATTACTTAATCAGATACAACACTTTTTTTTCTTTTTTACATGCAAGCAAAGTTGAAGATGTTTCATAACAGACATACGAGCATTGCAGATGCAACTAAACTAATATTTCAAACAGAAACTCCCAAATGAAGTACCTACCATCAACCCAGCAAAAGGCATATCCCTTGCTAGTGTAGACCAATACCTGCCCAACCACCAGAACAAATCCTTAATTTACCGGAAAAAAAAATGAAAAGTAAGAGAATCTGTGCAACAATACTACGAGTATATGACAATGGCTACATTCCTAGATGCTCAGATAGTTGAATTTACTAGTTTCCCACTGATCCAAAACCTATTTTTTCCATTAATTTAGTAGTAAACCAAAGAAGTGGAAATAGTCAATTTTGAAGTTTCATGGCCTTCACCTTAAAGTAGATTTAACCTCAGTCAACAAGCTGCAGAAACTAAATTAGGGGACAAAAGCAATTTTTTGTTACATACCCGGCATATAGACCCCTTGGACCCTGTTCCTTCCAAATTGAGCGGCCAGCGTGGAAGATTCCAGTATAATAACCATACATCTGCACTTCAGGAATCTTACCGCTTTGAGCTTTTGAGATCACGGAGCTCCAAGAAGTACTTGTTCCCTGCACCTGCATCCGTTGCTTCATCACTTCACAAGGAACGTATATAAAAGAGCCAAGTGTGTCTCCTGAAACAAATACACATATAAAGAATGTAAATGTTGACTCCCTACTTATAAAAATATGCAGTACTTCAGGCCTATAGGCTATAACCACAATGTTACTATTATTAACACCATCATTAGCATAATGATCAAAGAAAGGAGGCAAATTAATACAATGAACCATGTATATTCATAAGTGCAAGTCAGTTTTTTCCAGCAGTATAGTATCACAGTATCACTGGAGTGTTAGGTACGCTACAGGTGATCAACATTACAGCAATAACTTCCCATGACAATACAAGTACCATGAATCACAAGTGCACATTGGCTTTTAAATGTTTACAAAACTAGTTCAACCAATTAAACGAGAAACCAACCATTAGTAATAAAATGTCGTGATTTTTGGACAGTTTGTACATTTTAAACATAAACGACACAAGGTATCTCAATCATCCAAGTGAACTGTAAGTCCCTGCTTCAGTCAGACTGCTGTCTTTAACAAGTAACAACTCCAATTCTTCAAATAAAGTCTTCAGAGTGGACACTACCACACTGGACATTTCCCAAACTGTGTCTACAGAGTTAGTAGTATTCAAGCCAACCACTATCATAAGAGAATGTTACTAGGCTCTACATACAAGAAAGGAGTTGAAATTAGAAGGTTTTGACAAGATATACGAACCTAAAACTCACAACCATTATCATTAAGAGAATGTTAAAAGGATTACCATTTAAAACAGTTAATTTTAAAATTTCTAGATAATTTTTGAAAAAAAGGAGTTCTAATCTTCTCTGTGAATGTTATCTTTTGGCAAAAAATCCTCTGACAGACACTCCAATTTCCAGCACAAGATATCACCAGAACCAGAAGTGCTCGAAGAGTGCCTCATTTAAACCAATGGTGCTCAGGAGAAGCCATATTTTTGATAACGGGTGAGTTGAACTCAATAGACCCAGTATAGGTCATCAGGATAAGTGAGACCCAATGACACATTTCAACAACAATGATTATACATGCAGATAAATGACTAAAACAATAATAAGAGCAGGGGCTTACGGCTTACCAATGCCTCCAGCAAGGAAGTGGGACCAGTGGCCACCAAGGCTTGGATGTGATTCTTCAATCCACTTTTTGGTAGACTCAATGAAACCAAAATAAGTTGCTCCAGTTGCAAGTGACCCAGTAACTCCAGGAGTTACTCCTCTATAGAATCCTATCAAAACAGCAAACAAAACCTAATTACGTGCACAAATTAGCTATACGAATAGACAACAATGTTCACTGCGTAGAGGAACTTTAAATTCTAAATCTCAATCGAGGGAGCTGTTCAAATGATAAATCAAGACAACTTAGCTGACCTCTTATTCCATCGGCAGCCCATACAGTTCTAACCATTTGTAGCACAGTTTTTTGGTGCTGCAAACAAACAAATACCATACGAATAGACTTTGAGAACAACGATATGTATCCTAGAATTGCAAAGCAAAACTGGTGTTTCTCGATTAGTGAACATAGGATCAACTTGGTCTTTCTTATGAGCTCTATTCAACTACATCATTTAGAAAAAAAGAATGAGCAACCCAAAACACATTAGAATAGTCTATACCTGAGATCCACATAGAATAGCTTGACTTTGAATTCGTGTCTTAACAGTATCAATCGGGTGCATCATGCCTTCACCAAAGCCTCCAGCAAGGGCTCCCCACAAGAATTCCTTCCATACTACAATTAAAAAAAAGAACTTATCACACTCCTAGCATTGAAGCCATCCTACAGTTTCCAAACTGAAATCAGAGAACTGAGAAAGTAACTGAAAAAACCAATCACATAAAATTTTATCATTAAATTTTTAGAGACCTCAATCTTAATCACATCTCTATCGTTCAATATCAAGTGAAATGATCAATAATCTTCACAGCATTGTCTGCCAAGTGAACAAATTATACTATTCCTGTTTGAAAACCAATCAACTATACACTTTGCTCCAGTTCCATAGAAATGTAAAGTAAGTTTATCTTAAAAGGTTATAACATTGTCAAAAATACAAGAGAAAGCTCTACTAGCTCTTAGCCTCTTAATCGAGAGGGGTAGAAAAGATACAGTGACATAGAATCCCATCAAACACCCTTATTTTCAAAGTCCATCCCACCAAAACAGACACGTTAATGTTGCTCTTTTCATGATAGAATATTTTACTTCACTTTCATCACTCAGATTATTAATTTTTCCTTAATCCTTCTTTTTCACACTCCATTAAGAAAGACAACACGATAAGTCGATAACTCAATCGAGCACCGGGACTCAGACGATATCACTTACGATCTTCTGGCTCGTTCTTGACTAATTGGCGTTGAAAGAAGGAACACATAGTTGCTCAAACAATTAAATGATTCATTTCTTCCATATCTTATTTCATCTAAAGCTCTAATCACTCCATTTTTTACTCCCATTCCTATCTATGCATTCAAATAGGTCTTCAAATTAACTAACGATTCACAAGATTCAAAAGCGGCATCATACTAACACATTTCTCACCGAATTCAAATTCCGCACGTTATTGCAATTATTACAATACAAAAACAATCCAGCACCAATAAGGTTCTAGAATGACATAACATCAACAACATTGAATAATTCCGGAATCACAATTTCAGAAACTCAAGCTAAGATAGCGAACGATTTATAGATAAATTCATTAAGATTGAGAGAGGGAGAGAAGAAGCTGACCGAAGAAATGCGCATTATTGTTGGTAATCGAAATAGGCGACTGAGTAAGTCTATTAAGAGAAGCTGAACTTGATGATGATGATGATGGTGCCGACGTCATCGCCGCCATTGAAGCCGCAGAGAGGTTCTTCTCCTCCCTGTCCGCCATTGAAGCTACAGAAAGCTTTTTTCTCTCTCCACAGTGTGTGTGCAATTTGAGTGGAGAATTTTCTCTCTCTTCAAATGAACTGCTGTTAATATTAATTGTTAGGGTTGCCAGTTGCCCACGGTTAGAAAATTAGCGAGAGAGCGCAAAGAGGCGCGCTTCACGACTGTCGCCGTTTTTATATCAGGCTTTACGACGTCGTAGCGAGCTTTTGCTGACCCAAATGCCATCTTGAGGTGTATTTGAATTTATTTATTTTTATTAAAGGATGGTCAAAGGCTTGGGGATCAAGAAAAGGAGGCTTTGATCCCTTCTAATTAAAATATGGATGGATAACAATATTCCTAATTGGTACTCCTATATGTTTTTGTTTATCTAATACTCCTATATGTAAAATTCGGTTGAGTTAAGTAAAAAGAAGTTTAGTTCATAAAAAAATTAGTCAATTTACTTTTTGTAAGTGTAGGTTCAGTAAAAATCAATTCAGTTTAGAAAATTTCAGGTTAGTGCAATAATTTTCAGTTCAAATTAATATTGTGCGTATAAGTTCACCTTATTTAGGGATGGCAATGAGGCGGGGCGGTAGTGGATATAGGTAGATCTATCCTCATACCCACCTGGATATTTTGATTCCGCCACCCGCCCCATCCCCACCACGGGTTGGAGATCTCAAATCCACCCCCGCCCCACTTACCCGGCGGGTATCCACCTCCGCTCCATTTATCGGGAGGGTATCCATATCCGCTTTATACCCGCCCGAAAAGAAACGAAGCCCACATCTGGATCTACCTCAAATTCACCCTAAGATAATTTGCAAGGAAAAATTTGAGCCTTTTGATAAACAATAGCACTAAACAATTTTATATATTTGGTAAAATAAGATTTTATATATTTATATTTTACATTTTTTATTTTTATTGGGTATGAGGCGGGGCGGGTAAGCGGGTATAAGGTGGGGCGGGGATCCGACGGGTATCCACTGGGGGAAGAAGGCAAACCACCTCCGCCCCATCCCCGCGGCGGTTTTGCTTTATCAAAACCATCCCCGCCCCAACCCCACCTAGCACTCCCCCATCCCCGCCTCGACTGGGGCGGATGCGGGGCGGTATCCACCTGTACCCGCCCCACTGCCATCCCTAAGTTCTTATCCTTCTTTTTCTTTACATTTGAATATATTTTATTAACTGACAACAAAAATGATCATGAAAAATTCGAACACAATAATTGAAATAACGACTTATTTCGCAAATTGTTACTCTGTTTTTATATAGGTAGTGATTTGAATATAGTTTAGTCATTTACATTAATTTTTTCTTTGTTACAATGAATTCAGAATTTTAAGATTTTGTGTGCAATATCAAAATGAAATATCTTCAGTAATGAAGAGAGGGAGCAATACACAACACGACCTGTTTACTGCACTTACGCTATATAAAACTCATGCTTTTTTCATTTTGTTGTCAAAAGAGCTCCAGCCAAATTACACCACCACCACTGATTTTCTCGAGCTTAAGATGGGTAAGTATAATGGAGACAACATCTTACTTTCTCTAGGAAAGAAAACAAAAAATGTATCAGAAGGAAAATAACCCTAGATGTCTAAACAAATAATATTAAATGGTAATAACTGAGATGAAGAGAAATCGCCCCCCTTCATATGGCAGATATTAGGGTTCAATTCTAGTTTCCCCTTATCTCGAAGTTCGTCGTTCAAAAATAAATAAATAACTAGTAACGAACAACAAAATGATTTAGTTGTAACGAGAATAAGAATAGAACAATAAGATTAATATTTTAAATCGATCAAAGTTAATATTTTATTAGTAAAGTTTTTTACTAACCTATAAACACACCATGATATCAATACATCAATGAGTATACTACTGCTCAACTCACAAGTTCGGTTTTACTTTCAATCCCTCCAAAATGTATGAATGTACTCCTACATTAAACTTGGTCCGAGTAAGTTTTATGTGCGACCAACTTACAAAAAAATAGGGTTACTATTCAGGAATAAGGGGTCACTTAGGCCCTGTTTTTTTCGTCGATTCCATGCTGCATTCCGTTCCGTTTCGTTCCAATCCGTTCCGTTCCGTCCGGTTCCGTTTCGTCCGGTTCCGTTCAGTCCCGTTCCATTCCATTCCAATCCGTTCCGTTCCGTTCCGCATTCTGTACTTCATTTTGTCTCACATTTTTTTGAATTATCCGCGCCGCGCCGTTTCGTTCCAATCCGTTCCGTTCCTCACCGTCCCGCACCATTCCGTTGAAGAAAATAGGGCCTTACTGTAAGCAGTGACCCCTTATTTCACTAAAAAGCGACCATCGTCTCACCAAAAGTTAAGATTAGACCGTCTAAAACAATTTTTTGTGATAATGGAAATACCAAATCATCATCATAAGAGATACGACACCGTTTACAAGCTGCGGAGAAACCTCTTGGAATCACATTCACTGCCCCTACTCCAGTGCGCTCGTCTTTCCAATTCCAACCCTACCCCCGGTATCGAGGAGAGAGAAAACACAAACACCCCCTTCAAATCAACTCTCTCCTTTTAGTACACAACAACAACAAACAAGAGCTTCTCAGAAAACTAGCTAGGGTTCCGACGAACAGCAAATAATCCCCCAAATCAAGCAATTTATCATCAATGGCGATGGCAGCTTTGAGGCGCGAGGGGAGGCGTTTGACCCCTCTCATGTATTCTAATCCAATCAACCCCATCCGTTCATCTTTCCTCCCTTCTGAGTACGATCTATTCTCTTTCTTCTGATCTTTATATGATTCGTTGAAATGGATGAATTAGGGTTTTTGATTTTATTGTTTTAGTCGATGTTGTGATTTATTTGTGTTTTCGTGGAAGAATTTGTTGAAATGAGTTTCTGAAATGGATTAGGTTTTTGTTGTTATATTGATGGGGTTGGTTGTTTATGGTAGGAAAATGTGCAAAATGCAATGTTGTAAGGAGTCACTTGACTATTTTGTCAATAAAATTAGGCTAATGATGACATTCTCGTTTGTTGTGATTTAGTTGGGCTGTTTGTTTACGATGTTTGAAATGTGAAATGTGGGTTGATTGTGTTTATGAATGTTTAAGGGAGTTACTTGTCTATTTTGACAATTTTGTTTAGGCTAACGATGACATTTTCAAATCTTAGAGGTGTTTGGACATCATTTTGAGCTAATGATTATTTGTTTAGAAGGGTGCTATTGGAAATTTTATTCGCCTCTAAGAAGTTTTATCTTTCATGGGGGAAATGCCATGACGATTGCATCCATTTCGATTTTTAGGGCTAGTTTTAGGGCATTGAGGGAATTTATGGAATTCGTGATGCTTTAGGTGGCAGGCTTTTTCTAAATGTAGGATGCAGGAGTAGTCGAGAACCTTTTTGTTTTGGCGTCAATGCTATATCAGTATCTATATTTTTGGGCCTGTTTGACACCTGAATATATATTTTTTCCAGGGAGCAGGCTGTTTTGGGTGTTCGAAGTATCTCAACACAAATTGGTAAGTTCTATGCGACTGCGAATAATGTTTTTGTATTGGTTTCACTCTTTTATGTATCTACCGTTTGGTACTTGGTAATCTGTTTCTAAGCTGTGATTTGTATATGATTACTGCAGTTAGAAATCGTATGAAGAGTGTTAAGAACATCCAGAAGATCACAAAGGCTATGAAGATGGTTGCAGCCTCAAAGCTTCGACAAATCCAAGCAAAAGCTGAAAACTCCCGTGGCTTATGGCAGCCATTCACAGCACTTCTTGGAGATACTCCCAGTATGCAACTTCTTAATCTTTTATATAGACCCTGTCTAACTTGGCCAAACCCTGCCACATCTTTCCTGTATGCCATGTAATTTAAGTGATTCTGAACTGAAAAAATAACCTCAGCTGCCAATGTACGGACATTTTTGTTGGTGAATGACGGTGTCATACACCATCTTTCTACTTATTGTCTCGTGATTGTCTCACTTCCTATAAGCATTAGAGCAATGAGACAAGAGTCTGCTTCAGATGCGGTGTAAGTTCTTTATATGTTTATAGGGGTTGAGTTAGTAGTAGGATTGAAAGAAGTGGGTGTCTATGTCATAGAAATGTTTATCTATTTATATTTTTAGCTGTATATCTGAAAGATTATTGGAGGGTGTGTTCCATTTTGAACTTATCTCTAAGTTTGTTACTTTAGAATAAAGATTGTGGCTACAGGTGCCAATTGAAGTCCTGTACCCTTCTTTAGTTAAATTATGTCTTATTCGATTCTTTGTTTTGAAATGGAATAGGTGTTTTACATGTTTTTGGGCTCAGAAGGCTTTTAGAGGCATTTGTTATAAACCCCCTTCGTGCTAGTGACTCTTAGTCACTTATATGGGGGGTCTTCGGATTTTGGAGATGATGTATAGTTTTTGCTCAATGGTTTTGTGAACACGCTCTTCCACTTTTTTTTTTTTTGTAGACGCATTTAACTGATTTAATTGTTTTAATTATAGGTGTTGATGTCAAGAAAAATGTTATTGTCACCATCTCTTCAGACAAAGGTCTTTGTGGTGGAATCAATTCCACCTCTGTCAAGATTAGCAGAGCTATCTACAAGTTGAATGCTGGTAATGGTTGTTTAGCCTGAAGCAGCCGTGATTCTGATCTTTGTTTCCGCCTCCTATTTGTTTGCTCTACTTTTCTTTAGTTAGGTTTTGTCTCACGCTATTCTTGCAGGTCCTGATAAGGAAACAAAATATGTTGTTTTGGGTGAGAAGGCTAAGGTGCAGCTTATTCGTGACTCAAAGCAGAACATTGAGCTGACCCTAACTGAGTTGCAGAAGAATCCTCTAAATTACACACAGGTTTGTCTTTCTGCTTTCTTCATCAATGGTTAAGCAAGCAAAAAACTGTGGATAGTCAGCCACGTTCTTTTAGTTCTCATTTACTAGCTTAGTCTCATGATTGTGGGGTGAACTGGGTTATCTTTAGTAAAGTCCCACATATGAATCCATTGTAAGCATTAACTTTGGTTAGCTGCCTGTTGACAGTAGCTGATGAGTTTTAGAATTTAGGTGAACTTGTTTCAATTTTGGTACTACAAAAGACATAGTGTTTTAATGGTTAAGCTTTCTTTAATGGAGTTCTCGATAAGAAGTGTTTACATGGGAGGTATAGAGGTTTGTGGATTTGTCTGAGACAGCTTTAGAAGTGTAAAGATAGGAACTCACATCTAATTCTGAGTTTTTGGATGGCCTTGAGCGCACTTTTTAATTTTCAATGATGGAGCAGTTGCAGCTTGAATCTTAATCATGTGTTTAGAGAAGTTCTTTCAGCATTGCATAGTTTCTTTTCACTGAAGTTCTAGGCCTTGTGCTGGTGCTTTGCTTAATAGTTAATAGATGTGCTTTGTCTGTCTATCATTGCCTCAGCTATTGATTTTGGATGTCATGCATTTTCCATTCATGGTTTTCTTATATCTGTGGAGACATATCATGGGCATATGTTCTCATGGATGCAGTTCTGGTGAAAAATATGCTCTGCCAGATATACTATCAACTTAGTGTTTTAGTTTGTTGACTATTATATAGGTTTGGTGGGTACTAGGAAAGTCTATATGATTTTTTCGCCTTACTACTATTGATCGGTTTGTCAAACTGTTCTGTGTCAGATATCTGTGATTGCAGATGATATATTGAAGAATGTGGAATTTGATGCCTTGAGAATTGTATTCAACAAGTTCCAGTCAGTTGTGTCCTTTTTGCCAACAGTGTCAACTGTTTTATCTCCTGAGGTACTATGTTCAGCAGGAGAAAATTGCTATATTTTGGTGGTTATGCGTTCTTGTGACCTAATTTGAAGCTGTTTGTCTAGATTGTTGAGAGAGAGTCTGAGGCAGGTGGCAAACTTGGTGATCTAGATTCTTATGAAATTGAAGGCGGAGAGACTAAGTCAGAAATACTTCAGAATCTAGCAGAATTCCAATTTTCTTGTGTAAGTACTCTTTTAGATAAATTTATTTTCCATGTCTTGATAGCTGTTGCCTTCTGATTTTTAGAAGGGTCTTTCTGGGCTTTATATCCAATACTTTTGTCCTATACATTACCTTTCAAGAAGTTATTAGTATGCTTGTGTATGTATTACAACTATTGTGTAGTATCCATGATTTTATGGTACTTGGTCTTCCTGTCTGATATATATTTGTGTTGGTTGCAAGTTGTTATCCTACAATTTTTTGTGGGTGTACAGTAGTTACTGCTATGTTATAGAAATTTTTTAAACTGTTCTCAAACTCAAAACAAAACATTATGTCTCAGGTAATGTTCAATGCGGTCATGGAGAATGCCTGCAGTGAACAAGGAGCAAGGATGTCTGCCATGGACAGCTCCAGCAGAAACGCTGGGGAAATGCTTGACCGTCTCACGCTTACCTATAACAGGTTCGACTTCTCTCTCTCTTGTGTGCATACCTGAGTACTAGCTTACATGTGCAAGAATTTGATGGCTTGGGAATTGGAAATCAATCTTCATTCAGTAATGTGGCTTGTTTTGTTTGTCACTTGAAATCAGCTAGAGTACTTGTATTTAAGTTAGATTATTGATGACATATTGTTTGCCTTGACCTATGGTTGATATCTCCTTGTTTGTGATGTGACAGAACTCGCCAAGCATCTATCACCACTGAACTTATTGAAATTATTTCTGGAGCTTCTGCTTTAACGGGTTAATGAGAAGGCATCATCAGTGTTTGATTTCGACGTTGACGAAATAAGTTTCTTAGTGTAGACTCTGTTTTGCTGCCCTTTGGACGGGAGCTCTCGGGTAAACCTATATTACAATAATATCTCCAAGACTCCAACATACCTTTTTTTATTTTTTTGGGAACCAGGTGTTTTCTTTGTTCCAAGGTTTTTCTAATTTGCTTATTCTAGAAATCTTGGTGTTGAGCTTTTTGTGAAAAACAACCAAATGCTCTCTTGCTGGTATCTGAGTGCTGGCGTTGTAATTTTTCTCGGTCATTGGACGAAGTACTATATGAAGCATGTTGCTATTTGGGAATTGAAGCTCATTTTTGCAGATGTTATATTGCTACTTGTAGCGTTTTCTTAACTTTTTTCTGCTCCTTTCCGGCTTTTCATTCAAAAACATTTTCAGTTCCATATGACCAACTTTCCATCTGTATGGCATTAGGCGTGCCTTTCAAGGTCTATGACCATTATTCTGGTGATGATGAACCTGGATAAAGGTTCAAAGCTTTTGTTGAAAGAAATAAAATGCCTGACTAAGATTTCAGGATGTGATGTACCACTGCAAGATTTATTCGTCTGCAGCAGCAAGTATCATTTATCAATGCAAATTATAGAGGTTATTGCCATGGACGTCAAAAGTTCAAGCACTGCTGTAGTGAATTTTGGCTGCTCAGCTGCACCTTGGGACAATGGGACGTGCCGTGCTCACGCGCCAAAAACAACGAAAATTCAAAATTGGCCTATGTGTTCATCACCATACAAGATAGAACTTTTCATTTTTCACGTTATATGATAATGAATATTCGTTTACGGACATATAGTTGTATCTTGTATGGTGATGAACACATAGGCCAATTTTAATGAATTTTCGTTGTTTTTGGCGCGTCCAACTGTTCATTGGACTGCGTTGGGTGCACCCAAGAGTACCGTTCAAGGGCCGCAGATATTCCCATCGTTTGCCTATTTGCCAAGCCTGTGGCGGGAAGGCATGCCAAAGGATGGAAACCGAAACGAGGAAGCAGAAATGGGGAACATGTAGGTGCATAAAATTATCTCTATAACACTTCCATGATATATACAAAATAGCTTTAGAATTAACTTGGACAGTATTTTAAGAGCAGAGCAGAAAGTACAGGTAATTTTGGAATATTAAGGTGTTCCCGAGTTTTTGGAATGGGAAACACGATCTCATTGAGAGTTTCCGTCCATCATAGATTATTGTTACCACGAGCAACAAGCAAGCAAATGAGCGTCCCGATCAATTGCCATGAAGAAGGTTCCTGCTACTTGGTTTCAATCTCCTTGCTCAAACTGAACGGAGAGAATCATGTAGTTACATCAGCAGCCCAAAGACAACATAAATCAGACTTAAATCCATTCTTTGTGTCTCGGCAACTCAAGCTCAGCTTAATGTTGCAACTTTAATGTTGTGTCACGACTCAGCTTTAAGGATTACAAATTGCATCCTTTTAGCCAAGTTTCAAGGATTCTCTACTTCTTGAAGATATGATTCGGGCAGGGATCTCTTCTCAAGTTTAAGTTGGAAAATTTCAGAAAACTGCTCTATCAGTGATCTATGAGCAATGTCAATGAGTTGAGAATCATCAAGATTGAGATCTGTGGTTGAATTGTCATAAGATGTTTGAACATTTCCAAGAACTTGTTTAATGCTTCCCACTTTCCGGTCTCGTATTCCACAAGGTACAATATGTTGGAAGGGAGTTAGGTCTGCTGAAACATTCAGAGCTAATCCATGGTAAGCTATCCACTGAGATACTCGTATTCCGATGGCCGCCAACTTCTGGTTTCCTGAATTTCACAAAAGGGATCAGAATTTCAGAGAGCGTATTCAACATGGTTAAAAAAAAAAGACTCCTAAGTTGATAACAGAGCTCTCCTTCTAAGAGACTTTCAAATGATCCTCACTCATATTTCCAGAAAAGTACTATTTTCACTAATATACTACGGGGGTCTCAGACTCTCTCAGTCACTGCAAGAAAATAAACACATTGCCACGCTTATTTTCATTTAATGATGTCGTTCTGCATCTCTTACGTAGGGGAATAGAAATAAGCAGGGACCAATTTCTAAGCTATGATTTTCCAGCACAGAATGTCATGCAAATGCAACCCTACTCTCAAATTAGATTATGCAAGGCTTTGTAAAAATAATATACCAGAACAATGAACAATGACATTACACCATAAAACCCAAAAGGCCATGACATTTGATCATCAAAAACAAAACTTGGGACATCAAAAGCTTTAAATATACCATTAACAGCAAATATGAGCAGTGAAAACTATATCACTCACTAAGTACCAGGATTACGCGATTATCCAATGATTAAATGCCCTATATTCCACAACACCATGAGAAGCTGACTAGTGATTAGTTCATCTTATTAGAAGTTAGTGAGATATCCTATGTGCTCTATTGCAACAATACAGATAACAAATTATATAAAAAAAAAACATTACAGATAACTAAGAGAATCAGTAATAAGATTAAAATTCATACCAAACCAAACTCCAGTGAGGCCCTCTAGCCGTGAAGCCTCAATAGAAAATGCTGAGAAAAGAACTTGAATCACCACCTCTTCAAGAGCCCTGAGGTACCAATGAAGATCCATCTCGTGGTTTCTTAAATTGACAATGGGGTACATGATTAGCTACGATCAGGAAACACACTGTGTTAGGAATTTACAGAGAAGGTTTGAGTAGTAATAGCAACAAAATGTGATCACCAACTAAATCTTTTGCGACAAACTTCATCAGAATCTTAATTGAATATAATTCCAGAAATGACGACCAAAAAAGTTCACATTTGCATATTCTCACCCCCCCCCCCCCCAACACACACATACGGAAATTCAGTCGTGTGATCTCTATTACATTTAGCACATTAGATTGGGTAAGAAGTTGCCATTCTTGTTACAGCCAAGAGAGCCAACCATATTGTAAGGCCATGATCATAATTGATAATGACATCTTACATAACAATGCACATAAATGCAACGGAAAACGCACAATCCTAGAAATCTGAATCCACACAACAATTCTTATGAATGAACTATGAAGCACATAGCACTTGATCACCGTGTACTCAATTCTCAGTAGTATATATACTTGACAAGAAAAAGTTGAAGAAATAAAGAGGAGGGTTTCACTCATTGATAAAGTACCTGCCCAGGTCCATGGTATGTAACTTCACCGCCACGTTCAGTTCTAAAAACATCATAAGGGGGATTATTCACATCAAAATTTAAGAACTCCTCAGAACTACCAGTACCCAAAGTATAAACAGGAGGGTGTTGTAGCACAATTACAGTATCAGGGCATTCCTCATTTCGTTCAATCAAAGCTTTCTTCTCTTTAAGTATGGCCTTTTGCAAAGCCCATGCCTTCTCATAAGGCACAAGCACATCATGAAGATCAATATATTCACACCTGTTTGACATTAACAGCACTACCATTAATATAAACCCATCTAAACTTCTCTAAAATGCGCCTACAAGCTGTTTGACAAAATGACTGAAAGAAAAAACTCACCTTTTCAAGGCGGTGTTAACTGTCTGAGACTGAAAGCTTCTGTAAACTGAGAGCCGGTTGCACAAGGATACATTGCTTATCTGAGATTTCTGGGTACTGCTTGATTTATGGTGAATTGGGTATGTTTTAATTGATTGAAAAGTTTGAGTAGCCATTTAGTGAAAGATGAACTAAAACTCTTTGAAAATAATGGTTTTTGAATCTAAAATATGAATAGTTTAGCTTAATGATCAAAAACTTGCCTGAATATCTGACACTCAATTTGAGGTGGAAAAATGGAGGTAATCCAGAGCTCAGTAAAAATGAAATCAACTCCAACCCATATGCTCTAAGACCACTTCGAACAAAAGCCCTAAATCAATTGCAAGGAATTTGGTTAAAGTGACACTCAGTTTCAAAAACCCCAATAGACAAGAACCCTAGAATTACATTCAAGTTGCTCGCCTGTTATAGTGTTAAGATCGGGAAGGCAGACAAGCTAGTACGAGCTTGAATCATGTTTGGCTTTTGATTTTTCCTTTTCTGCTAAATTCCTTTTTTTTTTGTTTTCTTTTTTTTTTTTTTTTTTTTGCTGTGTTTTGTTGAAGGAAACTAGCTAGGAGTTCACGTTATTCACATGGGGTAGTTTACCCGGTGAGTAGCTCAAGCATCGTTCTCCCTCTCCAGTTGTACTAGTTGGTGAGTGGTGAGCATAATGTTTTTCCAAGCATAGTTGAGTGTTCTGTACTTGTGTTGCGTTGTGTAGAGTTGTTGCTTACATTAGACATTAATTGATTGTATGACAATGACAAATATGTGAGTCCTTACCAATGTACATCGTTGTATAATTAGTCTGTTATTTACGATTATACATTACCTTACAAAATACCAAGCACTGCATCAAACCTCCATTGTAGCTAGTAGGTATTCAATATGTGATTATTACAGGTTAGTGTATGTTTAGGCAACTTTTAATCGGAATTCAATATAATTTTATTTCTTGTCAAAGTCCGATATCATGGGATAATATACAATTGACCATTGTAACTTCGTTCTCCATTATCAAGCTTGTAAAATTGGGTAATAATGACGAGTTGAAGATGTACAAAGTGATGACTAACATGAGCAAAGTTGAGTACTTGATTATTCAAAAGTCGTTGCTACATTATCCTCTGGATCACATATCGGTATGGAAGATACCACTCATTAATCTTCCAAAATTTGGACCTCAAACTTAAAACAACAAATTGTGAATCTCCACTAAGTATGGCTTTACTTAAAACAAATTTGGACCTCAAACTTAAAACAACAAGTATGGCTTTACTTGTTTTTGAACATTTCCAGTTAAACCAATATCTAGGCTTTCTATCCCAACAAAGAAAAAAAAATAAAAAAAATCTAAGTGCATCTAATTTCAAATAATGGGTTACAGGTTTGGTTATAGGCGGAGATTGAAAATATCATCATCGACACGAAGAAGGACCTCCACCACTTCGATCGTGTGGAAGTGCTCTATTGTTTTAGAGAAGCTAATGCAGTTGCGGACTTTATGGCAAACTTTGGCCATAATTGTCCTGGTCTTCACTCTTGGTCTGCTTCTTTTGACCAGTCCCTCACCAACCTATTGGTAAGGGACACCTTAGGTTAACCTACGGGTTACCTGGTTGTCTTGCCTATTCAAAAAAAAAAAAAAAAAAAAAAGGCTATCCTCCTACAATCCACTTTTGGATTTGGTAGGAATAAGTGAAGCTGGAAGCAATATCTAGTAGTTTTCCTTGTGGAACACAAATCTGCTTGTGGTTTTGGTAGAAAACTTGGTGCACAAAACCTCCAGCTCTCTTGCCAAGTTTGATGAGCCACAATAGAAAACCCCTGCAAAAGCAATCCTTTGTTAGGCAGCTTTTGTTACTACAGTTCCAACCAAGTTTCTCAAAGAGCTCTATGTATTATGCTAGAACTAGAAGATGTGTATCTGAAGATGTTTGTCCTAGAATCTTACCGATACGCGCTCCTGTATGTCTACAGGCCAAATCCCAGAAGATCTTAGACCAATTTGGCCGAGAAAAATGTGTTTGTACCTGGAATAATTTGATTCATGAGATATGATCCTCAATTGCATTACAGATCATGGATTATATGTTCCATAACAATGTCCACAGAGAGGTTTCCTTAGACCCTAGCGAAAATAGTATCATCATATATTGAAACTGTTACCTGAGTTTTGGAGAAAATGTCAATCCCATTCTTGGCTAAATACAATTCTTGAGCTGTGCTTAGCAGGATCGATCGTGCGTCCACCCTTTCGTATGCACTAGTTAGGAAGTTGTGCATCTCTATCACTTTCTGTAAAGTACTTTAAGTTCAGGAAAGACTGGCAGATTAATTTTGAAATTACTATGTAAATACATTTGATCAAGATCACCTGTTTTTGGTTTGCCTTTGAGGTTTCCTTCATGGCATCTTTAAACCATCCTAATGAGCCATGTTCCCTTGTAACCCAATAAAAATAGGCCTTTAAAGGACACTCTGTAACACCAGCTTCTACATCATTTGCCTGTTTAGATTGATATCGGAATCACAAATATATTTGATTAACCTTCTCTGGATAGCTAAACATACGAAAATGCAGTTCGAGATTATTATGACAAACAAATGTAATTACATGATTAGAAGGTGGTTTTTGGAACCTATCCCCTATGTCCTTAAGAACACTAATGAAAGGTGTAGCTCCTATGCCGAGACCAATCAGTACGACAATGTCGTACTTAACATGATCTTGAGAAGCTGCTCCATAAGGGCCGTCAATGTATACTTTAGGATAATTAAATGGTTCTGAGCACATTGCCTGCCATTTGTTAAAGCAAATGAAACAGAGAATTATTAGCTCCGAACTTCAAAGAATAGGGAGAATTTTATGAGATGCTTAGTTTTCATTGCTGATTTATTCTAGACTTTTGATATAATTTGTGCTTACCTCTTGGAACAGGTTGTGAATTCCATCACTCCAATCTCCTAGAGTTCTAATATGAACACTCAGATGGTCATCCTTTGGTCCTGATGTCAACGAAAACGGGTGCCTGAAAGAATGCATCAGTACAAGGTAAATCCTGAAAAATTAAACATCAGGATTTGTTGTAATTATATTGTAGTACAATGCTAGCCTATTCAAAGGTATCACTTTTTTGCTCACAGGTATCAGGCCTCATATGAGTTTTTGTGTAACTCAATATGACACACTGTAAAATGGTACATACGCTTTAACGAATCAGAGATACATTGATATAATGATATGGATTGGTATTTGACAGAAGAGTACAACAATAAATCATATACATCTTAATTTGTTTGGAGGGCAATTGAGCAAGAGTTGTACATACCATTCAAAAGGGGATATTTGGGGACACTTGATGTATATGCACATGCCACTTTTATATGTGAACTTTGCAGGTTTTGACAACTTCAGGTACATAACTTTTCCTGGATACATGTTGGCCTGCAAACATGATATATACATATTGAGAAGATTATGTCTATGTATAGTTATTAAAACCAGTAATTAATTAGTGATCTGCACTGTAATTTAACTGTTTGACACAAAGTTTTCTGTTTTTATTACCTGAAGAACATCAACTTCATAAATCTCTGACCTTATGCTTCGATATATTCGCTCCCCTAAATATAGCAAGACTGGTATTGCCAGGTACATCCATGTCTAGACATTTTGAAGTTTAAGATAAACATAAGCAACTTGAGACATTTTGAAGTAAAGGCATGCATGAATTGGGAAGAAAGATATACTAGTAAACATACCGTTTTCTCGACGAAGTTGGAGGTGAGGAAGAGGAACATGGAGTGGATTATGAGCAATATATAGACAATGATGAGAAGATGGTGGGAGTACCAAAATGTATTGTACCCAGTGACCCGACGGATAGGCCCGGGTAACGACAGGGACTGTCGACGGGGCATCCTTGTTGCTAGGGAGAAGGCAATGGCCATTAATAGGACCATTGTAATACCTGTGGCAACCTCAGTTGTGCCTAATACTTGTAAATATGTAGGTTGTTGGTTCCCAAATGCTGTCCCAAATGTTCTCTGGAAAACTGATGAACTACTGGTTGTTATTCGTGGGAAGTCACAGGCAAGGTGTGTACCTCCATGTAGGATCACTCCTATTACTATCCCCCCTGCAATTAGCTACACTAAAACAATATCTAAAGTGTAAGTACTAATTCAATATCTCATCAATTATTGCCTTAATTAATCAATTGGAAATTACATTTTCAAGCCCATGTCACATGATTTCACATGATTTCATCTTGTGTGAGACCAACTCACAATAAAATGTGGTCACTATTTAGAAATACAAGGTTACTTAATATCATAATATGAATCGTGACCCTAAAAATTGTAGTCCTCGTCTCACAGAAAGTTATGAAAAGAACGTCTTATACAAGTTTCTTTTGGTATAACTTTACCTTATGAAAGTTGATGTTACCATTAAAGGGAATGATGGAACTCATCCGGTGGCTCCTCCTAAGCCAAGTGACACAGTTTCTGCAAACAGGTAGCAGGATAAGAGCCATGTTGAGCTTAAGAGTTTCAGCAGCACCCTTTGCTGTGCTTAGACAATATCCCATGACTTGAAAGGCAGCTCTATGCTTATATTGAGTAAATTTCCAGCCAAAAAGGCCAATGCAGGCCACCAACCAAAGCATTACTATCCAAGCTCGACGCCAATAATTTCTGAATAATAGCTCAGGCAAAGACATGGTTCTGTATTGTTGCTGATGATCATCTTGATATAGGTCATGGGAATTTGGAGAATTGGAGACTGTCATCTCATCATGTTCTGTTGAAAGGTACCCTTTTGGTGAGGCTATTTTGAGAAGGTTCTTTAGCTGATAAAACTGCATATTTTCTTTTGATAATTAGTAGTCCATTTTAGTAAACGGAAAATTAAACGAGGTAATGCTCAAACATCATCGAACCAAAAGCTCATACACCCATATAATCTAAGTGAAACACGCGCAATCAACACCACACAGGCTAAAAGGCAACTGCATATTAGACATTATTTATTGAACCAAGTCACTAATGTGAACTGTATTAATGCTTACATGTATGATGATTAGACTTGAACATACCTTAATGTATCCCTTTTGTTGATTGTCAACCTGTTGCACGATTAAAGAAGCAAATTGTTCTGCCTCCTCTTGCTTCATGCCCAACTTATTAGCACAAGCACTTAACAATAACATCTAGGCAAGGAAAATTAAACAACCACATGAGTTTGACAAATTTATACAAGTTTTTAATCAATGAAATCGTATCAAAATATATATAAAATAGAAAATGTTCATAAAATTTAACCTGCTTGAAATCTCCCTTGGTAATTCTTCCATCCATGTCTCTATCACACCTAGAAAATAAAAAATAAACACTCAAATAAAAATTAATAGTAATATTATCAAATCCATGACAATTGCCATAGTGTTGTAAATAATAATCTACTTTTTGAAGCTTTAATTTGATTTTTTCATAAGCATACTTGTATTTTTATAATATATTTCAGTAATATAAATTTTATTGATGAAAATTACATGTCAAACAGTATCCGTATTTTAGAATCATGAGATGGATCGATTAGACGACGCCAATAACCATGGAGCTCCCTTTTGGCGAGCCTCATGTCATAGTTCTTTCTTCCTCTTAATGCTTCCAAAAGCTCACCAGCAAATTCTGGAGTTTTTTGCATGCCTGTTGAATTAGAAACAACTAATTAGTTTGGTCAATTAAAAAAAAAAATCCTTCTAACTTACGGGAGACACAACGATCAACACAATATATATTTCATAAAACATATTACTCCGATTAATTTCATTGAACTTGGCTCATGGGTCATGGTGCATTAGAGTATTTTCTTCTTCTTCTTATTGTACTAGCTAGTCATCTTTTTTTCAACTATATATTGCTCTCTCCATCCTGTATTTACGTTCGCATTTTGAATCAGTACGTACTTTTAATGGGAATACTCCGTGTGAATAACTACCTAGAGAGAACAAGCTAAATAACCAAATTTAAATTAATCAAGGTTGCTCAATCAGCAAAACAGTACAAGCAAGAAGCAAGGCCTATAAATGGAAATCTATATAATTAGATTAAAGCGCAATGATTAAACCAGAGCTCGGCATATCAGCTGCTAAATTGCAGAATGACGTGTCATGCGACTTATGCCCAATAAAAAAAAAAAGAGAAAAAAGAGAGAAATAAAGAAGCAATAATCAGACTTACAAAAACACAATGGAGGTTAATGACCCCTTTATCTCATTCCCTTCATTCTCACAAGTTGACAGATGTTACAAATTCAAGAAATTGAATAGTAGCTAATTTCTCTCACTATTAATGAGCAAAAAAAGAAAGAAGCTAATTCCTCTCTCGTGAATAGATGATGGAACTACACACCATCAATTCATCTCCTACCTTCCCATATGTTCAACGTCTGTATCTGGATCCCATTGTCGTCGTCCGCCATCTTTCCGGCATCGCATACCGTCAATCCTTATTTTGATAAGGTTTTTTGTATTTCTCTTTGCTATTGCTAATAGGCATTTTGTATCTACACCTCCTCTCTTTGCAAGATAACCCCTCCAACTTCAATTAAAATTCGTACCATATATTGCTTTACATTGTTTTCTCTAAACAATTATGCCAACTTGAATGTTTCAAACTATTTAGTTTAATTTTTAAACAAAAAGTTACGCTAAAAAACAGAAAAAAAAAATCAAAAAAAATTAGAAATCGCTTCAAAAAATTTGGGAAAAATTATGAGACATTACTATAATAGTCGAAAGGGCTTGGGGGTAAATTTGCGGAATGGGGTAGTGGGAAGCCATGCTCGGTACCCACAAAACGTAGATTAGCCTCCGATGTCCAGTAATAGGCTCTTCAAGCCTACCAAGGACCCGATAAGTGCCCCGGGGGCCTCCCATGTCCCCTAGGAGTATCCCGTGTAATGTGGTGCGAAAATATCCACCTTCGTTCCGGGGCCTCCCGAAGGCTCAAAAAACGTGGATTATAGCCTTTGTTATCCACCTTCGTTCCGGGGGCTCGGGTGTCATTTTTGCTTGAAATTCTACGGGGAGTTTACCATGATCCTAAAGGACCCTCGATGTACCGGGAGAGTCATCTGGATCCCCAAACTTCAATATCACCCATGCCTTTGGTGTTCGGACTCTTACACTAGTGTCCCGTAAAACGCCCTTCCAAGCCTATCAGGGACCGGATAAGCGACCCCAAGGTCCCTCCATGTCCCCTAGGGGTGTTCCGTGCGATATGGTGGGAAAATATCCACCTTCGTTTTGGGGCCTCCCGGAAGCCCAAAAAATGTGGATTATATACTTCGTTTTTGGCTTCCGAGGCCCGCGTGTCATTTTTGCCTAAAGTTTTCCGGGGGGTATATAATGACCTTAGAGGATCTTCGGTGCCCCGGAAGGGTCATCCTGATCCCCAAACTTTGATATCATCCATGCTTTTGGTGTTCCACAACTTACACCAGTGTCCAGTAAAACGCCCTTCCAAACCTATAAGGGATCGGATAAGTGACCCGAGGGTCTCCCATGTCCCCTAGGGATGATCCCTACGATGTGGTGCGAAAATATTCACCTTCGTTTCAGGGCCTCTCGTAGGCCCAAAAACGTGGATTATAGCCTTCGTTTTCAGAATCCAAGGGCCCGGGTGTCATTTTTGCCCAAACTTCTCCTGGGGGTACATCATGATCCTAGAGGACCCTCGGTGCCTCTAGAGGGTTATCTGAATCCCCGGACTTCGATATCACCCATGTTTCGGTGTTCCGGCCCTTACATTGATGTCCCGAGGAAACGCCCTTACATTAATGTCCCGTAAAAACGCCCTTACAAGCCTATTAGGGACCCGATAACGGACCCTGGGGGCCTCTTATGTTCTCTAAGGGTGTCTCGTGCGACATGGTGCGAAAATATCCACCTTCGTTCCGGGGCTTCCAGGGTGCCCAAAAAACGTGGATTATAGCCTTCACTTTCGGCTTCTGGGGGCTCGGGTGTCATTTTTGCCCAAACTTTTATGAGGGGTCTACCATGATCTTAGAGGACCCTCGGTGTCCCGGGAGGGTCATCGAGATCCCTGAACTTTAATATCACTCATGCCTTTGGTGTTCCCGCTCTTACACCATTGTCTCGTGAAACGCCCTTCCAAGCCTATCAGGGACCGGATAAGCGACCCTAAGGCTCCCCCATGTCCCTTAAGAGTGTTCCGTGCGATATGGTGCGAAAATACCCACCTTCGTTTCGGGGCCTCCCGGAAGCCCAAAAAACATTGCTTATTGCCTTCGTTTTCGGCTTCTCGGAGCCCGCATGTCACTTTTGCCCAAAGTTTTCCGGAAGGTATATCATGACCCTAAAGGACCCTCGGTGCCCGGGAGGGTCATCCTGATCCCCAAACTTTGATATCACTCATGCCTTTGGTGTTCCAACTCTTACACTAGTGACCCGTAAAACGACCTTCCAAATCTATCAGGGACCAGATAAGCGACCCCGAGGGCCTCCATTGTCCCCTAGGGGTGCTCCGTGCGATGTGGTGTGAAAATATTCACCTTTGTTTCGGGGCCTCTCGTAAGGCCAAAAACGTGGATTATTAGCCTCGTTTTCGGCATCCGGGGGCCGGGGTGTCATTTTCCCCCAAATTTCTGCGGTGGGACTATGATGATCCTAGAGGACCCTCGGTGCCCCTGGAGGGTCATTTGAATCCCCGAACTTCGATATCACCCATGCTTCGGTGTTCCAACCCTTACATTATTGGTGTCCCATAAAAACGCCCTTACAAACCTATTAGGGACCTAATAACGGACCCCCGGGGCCTCTTATGTTCCCTAAGGGTGTCCCGTGCGATGTGGTGCGAAAATATCCACCTTCATTTTGGGGCCTGCAGGAAGCCCAAAAAACGTGGATTATATCCTTGGGGCTTCCTGGGGCCTGGTTTCCGTTTTTGCCCAAACTTGTCTGAGGGGTATATCGTCACCCTAGAGGATCTCCGATGTCTCGGAACAGTATCCGCGTCCTTGAACTCCGACTTCACCAATGGGACATGGGACTTAGCTTGGGACATGGACCACCCAGATTTTGTTTCAGTAAATTTCTGATGTACTTAGTTCATTTTGATCCATTGTCTACTATGAGAACTTTATAGCTGAGTATTCTCAAGTTTGTTAATAAATGGCTAATAATCGTTTTCTAAGCAATCGGTCAAATATAGATCAAAGTTTAGAGTATAACTAATCATAATAATTAGAACTATAATGCAACAAACAATGTCATTTAAGGGTAGATACTTCTAAATTTTATAAAAGCACCACAAGCTAATGAATGACTTTTTTTTCTTTTTTTTTGCCAAAGGTTAATACACAGCCAGTGAATAATTATTACCATGACTTGAGGGCATTCCTCCCCATAATATCTTAATATTTGCCCTAAACAAATTAAGAGTTAAGTTGCGAATAAATAACCTATCCAAATTAAGAGTTAGTTGAGTTTGAAATCCATCTGCATAACAGCATCAGCCTTATATAATTGATGCATGTTTCAATCTACAAATTGTCTCACCTATGCAAAATCCAAAAAGTGAGGCATCAATTGTAGGAATAGACCCATGGCCAGCACCAAAAACAACCCTGTCGAACCGCTCCTCAACTTCGTCCCAGTGCATGCCACCCTTTTGACCCTCCCCTACATACCATGGAATGAAACATACGAATGTGTTAAGTTTTTTTTTTTGAGAAGACGAATGTGTTAGTTAGCGTATATAGTTGGTATAATAAGATCTGGACATTTGTAATTAGAAGATAATTTAATAGTCCAAAAAAAAAAAAAAAAAAAACATTTAGGAGCGTAAGGAGCTCCCAATTGCAAGAACTTGGGGGGTGAAGGAACCCCAAATTATACATGATGAGAATTAAAATGTTAGTCAGACTTTAGAAATAGTGTCAAAGTGCTTCAAGGTAAAGAAATTAAGGCTCGTTTTTTTCACCTAGAAAAAACTGAAGTGATCGAATTGAACTGAGTGAAACCTGACTTTTTTAACTTGTCTGACCTTTAGCCATTTGAAATTCATCTAAACATATTTAATATTTGACTTATCGAATACTCCGTATGTTTTGAAATCTTTCCGATAGTATAGGTATCATCACATGAGTATATTTTGGGATAAAAAGTTATCTGACAAATAAGTTTCACATGAAATGAATCAAAATTTAGCTGAGGACAACTGAGCCTAAGGCCATATCTCACCTGCGCAAAAATCAATGGTAGGAAGAGACCCACAACCGACTGAAGAAGCAATTCGGTCCAACAATTCTTGTTCAAGTACATCATCACCATTCAAGTTCACACCACCCTTGTGATTCTCCCCTGCATCAATAATGAGTCTTAGCCATTGATGATCCTTCAGCTCTCTATCAGCATGATCATCATCAGAACATGGCGACGGAGATGATGATGATGATGATAATGACGACGACGACGATGACGACGATGAAGGGCGGCCAATCTCAAGATAACAACCACATGATGAAGAAGAAGATGAGGATGATATTAGTAAAGAAGAGTCATTTTTGCTAATACCTCCCATAATAAATGATATATCTTCTTTCACTAATGTACTATACTTTAATTTTTGTTTTTCTTGCTACTATATATATAGGCACACATACATATCTGTATAATTCCTTAATAAGATAGTTAAAACGTACGGGATCAGTTAGGGTGTTTGAATGAGGATTAGGGGGGAAGATCTAGAGAATAGAGTGGTGGGTGTGATATTATTATATTACTTTGTTTGCATAACCTTGCATGGTTTGCTTCTCTATGGAGAAGTCATCGGAAATTGATCATATGAAATGAAATAATGCGGGTAGTGGCAGGAGTTGGTCGTGGGGTTGATTTTTATGACAAATTAAAGATTATAGGTTTAATTTCCATAGATTAGGACTATTTGATGTGCATGCTGTCTATAAGATTTATGTTGTTGGCTTACCTGGTGTATGTGATTTGCAAACTATTGCATATACTCGAGGTTTATCCAGTGCACACTCAAAGAGTAGTGACTGTAGGTTCCTCGCTCGTATCAAAAGCAAAAAATTGAAATGAAAGCATGGGAAAGCTTAGCTAACTACCTTAGGACTTGGGGGGAGAAGTTGTGATGAGACATTTGAGGGGTGGTTGGCTTGTCGTAGTTAGCTAAACCAAATATATATGGTTATCCCGTAAGAAAAGTGGAGCAGGAAAGAAATAAAAGTTTCATCGGAGCAGGAAAGAAATAAAAGTTTCATGCAATTATAAATCATACTCTCTATGTATTCAACGTTTATTTGGTTTCCTTGTGGTAGTTGTACGTGCTTCATGATAATATATAGCTTACATTTTGGGTAACATACTTTCTTCTACATGTGTCATTTTCTTCCTTGCAACGAGCTAGTGTCCAATGAATCATCAAAATAATGTATTCAACTTTGGAAGAAAAGAAAAAAGACTCTGAATTCTACATAGATTCAAAACAATCATCAAAATAATGTTCAAGCACAAGTTATGACATTTTGAATACTTACATAAAAGTCTAAAATTTTGGACTGATCGACTCAGTTAGAACAAGCTCGTATTTTCATTTTTATCATTCAATATGTAATTCAAAATTTTATCAGATTTACGTATGATTAAATGTTAGCAATCATAACTTGTATACCAGTGAATTTTGGTAAAAATAAATATGCGATCATATAAATAATCGTGCAAACTGCAAAGATGTCGTATTGAAAATTACAGTATATTTCTATTGTCTTTAAATAATACTCGATCTAGTAAATACATTAATAATTAAGGATTGTTTAAGAAGAAGATAAATTCATTGATCTACGACCATAAAGCATCTGTGGTAGAAATCAAACTCAATGGAACTTGATCAAATGTTGGGGCTCAGTTGGCAGAACTCTTACACCCCCAATGGCCCCAAATTTTAAAGTTAGGGATTCAAGGCTCATTATTTCATAATGAAGGGTTATAACTTATAAGTATGTTGTTATGACTCTTTGGGCTACTCCTCCCCTCCCATTTAATGGGTCTGAAAGTTTGACTTTCTTGTCTATTCCCAAAAAAAAAAAAAAAAAACTTAACATAACTGTTATGTCTACCTACCAAATCAATCAAAAAGTCAAAATCAATTATCAAAAACATAAAATAAAATAAAAAGTCAAAATCGACCCTTTTACCAAAAAAAATTTCCTTGCAAGGATCTACCAATTGTGGTTATGATGGCTTATGGGTGGGGGATCTGGAGCCGAATATCCAAATTGGCAGTCCAATCCAAACACTCTTTGTATCCAAAATCATTCCACCGCATTAACCCAATTAAGCTGGGCATATTTAATCTAAAGCCCAACATCACTTTCCAAATCTGGGTTGGTAACCAGGTGCCTTTACCCCAAAAAACAAAACAAAAAAAATAAAAAATAAAAAAAAATAGGGGTTCGTAATGGTAGGTGAAGATTGAGACAGGCACCTGAAGCTGCACCCTCACACACCCTATCATTCATCAAGTTCCTCACTTCAGAGCCTCCCAATTTGGAGACACTTTTTCACAAATGCGCCACTAATTAACCCCACCCGAATCTTATTCTTTGTTACAAACAGCTGAATCCCGGATCTCATATAGGAGAGAGAAAATTATCAGAAGAAGGTATGTTTGTATGCTTACTTTTTTTTTTTTTGGCAAGGTGTGATTTTTATTTGATCTTTGTCGTTGTCTTGTTGTTTTGGGGTGAATTGAGGATCTGGGTATGCAAGAAAAATGATCTAACTTGTTGGGTTATCATTTATTTGAGAGAAATGGTTGTGATCATCCTGTTGTGATTTCACTGTTAATTGATTTGTTGTAATCTGGGTTATTCTTCCCTTTCTCTTCTTATTAGCAAATAGGATGTTTTATGTTTAGGAATTTAATACGCTTTGTTGGTTTTTAACTTAAAATGGTTCATTAAAGTGTCTCATTTTTCTTTCTTAATTTTTTTCTTTTGATTTCTGGTATTTTCATCTTTGTCTCTGAACTTCCTTTTAGTTGAGTAATTTTCTCTACTTCTTTTAATTACTACAATCTCTGGGACAAGCGTTGATATATGCTAGAGAATGTCATTTATTGCTTCCTCATAGTATAATGAGAGCAGGATCAGAGATTCTAATTTGATGCCATAATACTTTTCTTTGTGAATGAATAGTTTATGAAGAAGGAAAAGGTTTTAGAAAGCATCTAATAATCCTAAAGGAAATTTTAGTTATTCAGAACAGTTTGGGACTGAGTATCAATCATTTTTCATAGAAGAACAGGTTTAGAAATGAACTTAGGATTTATGTCTGGTGCGTGGTGAGGAAAGAGAGTGAAGAAAGAACCATGTAAGGCTGAATATTTCTTTTAAGGATAAATATTGTCCATGGCTCCATGCAGCAAACTACTATTTTTATTATTTATTAATTTTGTTTGTACAATGGTGAACCAAACACATTGTTACATTTTTACAATCTTGTAGAAAGCAACTTTGCAGAACTAAAACTTCCGTATGATAGAAATCCTGTTGAAGGCCTTAGACTGAGGTTCTTGTAGCATCTACTGTGTTTACCTGTTCGGAATCCTTTACTTCTGTTTTTGGCCTCCAAAGGTCTGGGAATTTTTGAAATTTCTGCGCTACATGTTATGTGGTTGTGTTGTAAGGATTTTTCTGGTTCTAAGCTGTTTTGAACCTCCTGCGTAACAGATAAAGTTGATGGAAGCCTTGTTGAGTGCCCATATAGGAAGAATTCCTGCTTGTCATGTAAAGCAACATAATCACGCTTCCCTCCCCGCCTCTTCTCCAATATTATTTGGAAAGCTACAGCGGAGCTCATTAGGAATGATCAAAAGTTCCAGACTAATAAATTCAGCTGCTTCGTCAATCCAGCCGCTTGATTCTTCAACTGTAGAACACTGTGACAACACTCTGCCTTCTAAAGGTTGTTCAGATGCTGCTATCCTAATCAAATCTTATTTGAAATTACTGTCTGGTACCTGGGAGTAGTGTAAAGATTGTAGTCCCCCAAGGCTGCCATACCATTTCACTTGACAGTTTGATCATTGTCTGGATGGACTTTCCTTTTTTCTGATTGATATTCCTCTAATAAGTGTGCAGAGGTGCTTGACTTGTGGAGAAACGCAGATGCTGTCTGTTTCGATGTTGATAGCACTGTTTGCATAGATGAAGGCATTGATGAATTTGCTGAGTTTTGTGGAGCGGGAAAAGCAGTTGCAGAGTGGACATCAAAGTTGGGTTTGTTGCTTTGGATTGAAGATCATATTTGGTCCTTTGTCTGGATGTCTACATGAATTTTCACATTTCCGGACATGCTTGCCTTTTGTTTATTGCAGAGCAATGAATGGATCAGTTACTTTTCAAGAGGCATTAGCTGCGAGGTTATCCTTAATAAACCCATCCACGGCCCAACTCCAGGATTACCTTGAGAAGAGGCCACCTAGGTAAGATGCAGCCATATACATATAATTATTGATGCAACAAATAAGGTTCCTATGGTTTCTTAGCAGTGGTCCAAATGCGGAAAACACATTCTTGCAAAGGTTATGGACTATATGATGTCATGTCATCCTCTTGGATTACATGATTTGGATTTTGGCATCTATGCAAATGTTGGTAACTTGGTGTTTTGGTCATGAGGAATAGAATTCGAACTATTAATGCTTGATATCGGAAACTGGAGTGCTATGTGACAAGTGTGGTCAGAAATTTTAGTTGCATAATATCTCTAGATTTAAGCACAGCTTTAAATTCTTCAATCTAATGTCCTGCTCACTGCTTCATTGTGCTGGAGTACTGACTGTACTTTAAGTATGTTACTTTTGTTTATCTCTTTTGCATTTCTATTTCTATTTTATCATCAAAATGTCCCAAACCATCTCGCATCTGGAGTGAGTCGAGGAAATCACATGTTGGCATAAAGTTACCAACCGGTAACTTCTAAATATTTGGAAACATTTATTCACTTTCTTGCTCTTTCATTTTTTGTTTTTCCTTTTTTGTTCTGAGACAAGTAGTTCCACCATATGGATGCAAAAATGTGGGTTTTGTAACCCTTTTTCTTTGCATGTGTAATATATGTTGGTTTTGAGTCTGATAATTATAGAGATGATAATAGGCAGATAACTGCTAATATGCATCATTAAGCTCTATGCCAGTCATAGGAGCTACTAACTCGATTCAAATATCGAGTTCTATATGTATGTTTGTTTTGCATCACTATACTGCACATCATAGATGAGCTACTAACTCGATTCAAATATCCAGTTCTATATGTATGTTTGTTTTGCATCACTATACTGCAGATCATAGATACTGTTGATTTTGTTTTATTTTATTTATCGAGCATTATATTGTTAACCACTTGGACATCTTGACATGCAGACTATCTCCTGGCATAGCTGACCTGGTTAAGAAGCTCAAGGCCAAGAACACGGATGTTTATCTTGTATCGGGAGGCTTCCGCCAGATGATTAATGTATGCCCACTATTACTAAGGGGTATCCAAGCTTTGTTTGAATAATCCTATGGGCTGCTAACGACCAGGAAAACCTCCAGTGGCCTTAGGGGACTCGAACTTGGGACCTCTGGAATAGATCTCAAAGGTCTTACTAACTGAATTTTTCCCTGTGGGTAGCCTTAATTAGGGATGAACCCTTGTCACTAAGAAGGGATTGAGCATGAATTTCCTTTCATGAACCATTTAGAAACCGTACCTGGTTGGTGAAAACAACTCTATGAATATTTTAAATCTCATAATTCGCTTAACATTATTACATTTTAATCTGCATAAAAGGAAGGGCAACAACTGGGGAAAAGCTTTGCGTCATTTTTTTTTGTTATCATAATATATTTTTGATATATGAATTGAAGTGCTTATAAATTTGGGCTTTTCAATGAAATTGACAAAAGTTTGCTTAGTTTGATACTGATAATGAGTGAAAATTTCAATATAATTAAGTTAAATACCGAGGTACTCTAAGCCACTATGCTTGGCTAAAGCTTTTCGTTTAAGCTTCTGCTTGTGGATGAACTCTTAGACTGGTATTTCCGCTTTGTATTTTGAATCAATGTTCCTAATAATGATGATTGAGAAATGAGGTTCATTGTGGACCTTGGGAAGTGGGAACTACCCGGGACTTTGGGTCTTTAGAAACCTTCATTCTTCCACCATTTGCAAGAGTTGTGTGTATTTTGTTGTCAACATCATCAATATTGTGCAAATGCTTCAGAAATCAGAACCGTAAAAGTAATTAAATACTATGATGCAAAAAGGCTATTGTTTATTTGCTATCAAGTCGGTGTCTTCTTGTACTGGTTCATTTTTCAAAAAGTTGACTGGAATTCCTTTCGTGAAGCCTGTTGCATCAATCCTTGAAATTCCATTTGAGAAGATATTTGCCAATCAACTGCTTTTTGGAAGCTCTGGGGAGTCTTTGGGGTTCGATGAAAATGAGCCAACTTCAAGGAGTGGAGGTAAACCAATCGCAGTTCAACGTATACGGAAGGTTCGTCAATCTGCCATTTTCCCATTGTTGTATCGAGGAATGTTTTTTGTTGAACCTTGCTAAATTTGGTTTTCATCGATTTTCAGGCTCATGGATACAAAACATTAGCCATGATTGGGGATGGAGCTACAGATCTTGAGGTGTGAAAACGCATTCAATTGCTTAAACCCCTATATTACACATCTTATCTGCAGTCTCAGTGTGGTCACTTGTTGCTTGAGTGAAAGTAGAGGTGATACTATAGTTCAGAACATGCTACTGTGATTACCTGAGGCCTGAGCATAGTTGGGGTATCTCAACTAAAAGAAGAAATAGCCCTAGACCTAATATTACGACAATATTCTTGAATGAAAGGTTCTTCAACCCAGTAGAGAATGAAGTTTGTCTTTTGTGTAGGTGCACTCTAGCTAAGTCCACAGTTCTTCCTTTTATCTCACATTCAGCATTGTAGATCATTTCTTGCAACTAATTAATGGCAGAATTAGGTCATATTGCCCTGATAACCATGTGTACCGCCATCCATACACAGTTACATCATTGACCATAGGTATGCCTGAACATCTCAGAGAAGCAACTTTTAAGACCAGTTAAATATTTAATGGTGTTATCCCCTCATCCTTGAAAGCAGTACACACAGCAGTATTAAGTCCATGAGCTTTGATCAACCAAAAAAAAAAGGAAAGTCCATGAGCTGCATCAAAAGCATTTATGTTGTTCTTAGACGCACCACCCTACTCTTTCCAGTCCCAGGTTACTGTCTCATCCTTGCTGACAATACACACCTCTGTTAGAGCTTCCCACCAATAATGGAATTCCTCTGCAGTTTACGTAGCCTTTTCCTAAGCATATTTGAAATTTTGGTGGCCTCCATAGCCCATCTTCTTAGAAATGCAACCCGATCCTGGGGTGTCCCGTCGTAATGATTGAAACCTCATTGTTCTGCATATACAGTGCTACCATTCGACTTCCTGATTTGAGATCATCTTTGTAATTGGTAATACACTTGCATCGTCAATATGTCATTTGGACATGCCTTTGTTGCATTTTGATGAAGATGCATTGCTTCATTTATTATTTGTGTCCAAATTATATGATACAATATTTGGTGCAAATTTTAGGCTCGACAGCCCGGTGGTGCTGACTTATTCATTTGTTATGCCGGAGTTCAACATCGACATGCTGTTGCTGCAAAAGCTGACTGGCTCGTCTTCAATTTTAAAGATCTGATAAATTCTTTGGACTAGCTTCACCTTTTTGGAATAAAAATGTTTATATCTGGGGGAAAAAGTAGGATCCTGATTCTGATAGTAGGGTATCATTAGAGTTGAGAATATCCCTCTTGTTTAAGTTCTGCAAGTCCAAGAGGGTTTCCACTTTTGTTATGTCTCTTTGGTTTCATTGCTGATGATATTAGCTGCCATTGTTGTTTCATCCGAGTTTTACTTCACTCTTTTCTTTTCTTCTTTTGAGTAACAAGAATGCCTTTATTTAAGGAAAATGAGACTTGCACGTAGGCCATTGTCGGGATAATGAAGGGTGCGCCTACGCTACTCATCAGAGTTATGACATATGGGTTATGACTTATATGAGTTATGACTTATGAGTTATGACTTATGAGTTATGACTCGTGACTTATGGGTGATACTTTCAACTAGTAAGTATCACCCTTTCTACAATGATGCAAGATTGTAAGCTGGTAGAAGTTTTTTGGTGTTTTTGCAAAAAAAAAGAGAAGAAAAAAAAGGCAGAGGTTTTCAATTTGACAAAGTCTCATCCCACTCCCAGGGGTGTTTGTCACCAATTGTTGACTATAATAATGAATGACACTAATAAATGACTTGGTGGACCGCCACTTTGTGTAGTTTTCTTGCAATGATTCTTACATGAACATCTATTGCACTTTCTGTTCTCTATATGCCAATCAACAGGTCATTTTGACATTGACAATCTTTACAGTCTGGTTTCCGCTGGTAGTTCTGAATGAAGACTTGGATCATCTTATTTTTGGTTTAACCACAATTTCACCGAAGCCATTAGGCTAAGGTTAATCTTGTTTGCACCGGGTTGACCCACTAAGGGGTAAAGTGCTCTTGGACCCCAATAAGTAATTTCTTCATTCACAAGATTCGAAACCTCGACTTTGCTTAAGGTTTTGAGAGTGCCGAATCACTCAAAGCCTCACACCAAACCACTTATTGGTAGACTTGGATCATCTTATTTGTATGAGTTTTTGTTTTCTCTGGAGCATATTATTTATTATTTTTAAAGTGGCAGGGCGTTAAGACTAGTTGCACAGTGATCCTAGGTAAGTGACTTGTGTCTGTCAGAAATCAAAATGCTAGTATATGGCACAAGAAAAATAAGAGGAGATTTCAGCCATTAAAGAATGAGTCTTCACTCTTCAGTGACTCAAAGAGATATTATTTAGAAAGTGCATCTAACTATGTAAGGCACTCGTCGTGTAGATGGACTGATGGTCCTGATCCTGATGGAGAGACATTCTTTATCAATAGTGGACTCTCTTATCTTATTCGTTTGTAGTTTTTTGCTGTTGTAATTTTTCAGACCTATCTGTTCTTCACTATAATTTATGGTCTAGATTAATTTGTTGTATTATCACTTCAACTGAGTGCTTCTGATTCTAGAAATTTTGGTTGTCCAACTCAATTGTACAAAGTCTTTTATGCTTTGATTTAATGAAAATTTTTCAATCAGGGTAAAATAAAAGACTAAAAATGATGTTCAACTACTTGTTTTTTCTGCCCTTGATCCTTCCTTATGGTTTTGCTAAAAAAGAAAAAACTTTTTTTTTATAATAGCCACAAAAGCTAATGCAAACGAGTTTTTCAGAAAAAGATATTTTGACCAAAATGTTTTACCAAATCAACACCCAAAAGATTCCATGAATTGAGCTTGTTTCTTTTAGAAGAATTAATTGAACTTGTTAGATCTATATATTAGCGAAAGTTCGCACTATCTTTTAGCAAATAAATGAATTTATAGAGAACATCAACTTCAACCTTTATTTAGGAAATAAAACATTAAAACTCATAAGAAGAATATACAAGTGGCTATATGAATGAGTGTTTATAACATGTCACGAAGAAAAAAACAAAAAAAAAATAGTAAAAATCGCTTGTATCACATTCAAGTTTACGAGTACTATATTTGTATGCCAATTTTGAAAAGTATATTGACTATGTATTTATTTATTTTTAAACAGATATTCATGTAAATTGAAATGTACCCCCTCAAAAAAAACAAAAAAACATTATCAACCCCTCGTGAAAAAGTGTATTTGTATTATGTGTTTTTTTTTTTTATTTCAAAGACAACCGTGGAAATTGGAATATTCCAAATACAAAACAAAAGAAAAAGGAAAAAATAACCCACATTTTTATGATTTTTTATTTTTTGATATAAAAATATTTTTATGATTTAAGAAGGGAAAAAAAAACACAACATTATCAACCCCTCCTATTAAAAAAAAAAAAATTCGATCTTTCCCTTTAGATAACGGAGGGAAGGGTGCCAAATTTTCTACTTGTTAAAAAAAAAAATCTTCCCCCTTGAAAACGTCTCTTTTTTCAAAGTTGCAATCTGTTAGATTTGGCTCACCAAACCTCAGTAAACATCCTCTCTCCGCAAAATCTGAACCTTGTCCCTCTCATCTCAAAGCCTTTTCAAAATTATGAAATGAAAAAAAGCCATTTCAGTACCTTCATTTTCTTCTATATCAGTTCATCAGCATCGCCCCCATTGTAGGGTTTTGGTCCAAATTTGTTATTTCCATTGATGGGTTTTTCGATGCTTACGTTGCTTTGAATTGGGTATCTTTCAAATCTTTGATATATGGTCATAAATGGTGTATTGGGTTGTTCCCTTTTTCTCTTTTTGGTAATGGGTTCCCCCATTTGAAGCTTGGAAGGTGAGGAAAACTCTCCGTTGGTTCAGATATTGATAAATCAGTAATTAGGGTTTATAATATTTTTTGTTGATAAATTTGTTGAATTCAGTGGCTTCATTTGGATTTAATTTTGATTTGGGATTAGTAACTGGTTGTCTTAAGCAGCAAAAGGTTTTTGGTTTCTGGGTTAAAATCAAAGAACAAGAAGGTTGCATGGTTAGGTTGAAGGACTATATATTCAGCAGATAGGTTCATTTGACTGTTTTTTTACCAGACAACATCTGAGGTTTCTGTTCTTTTTTTTTTCTGAGAACTGAAGCTGTGTATGAGCTTTTGGTTAAAACAAGATTGGTGCTTTATCTTAAGTAATTTTGCTTCTCTCATTGCTCAAAAGACATGGGATTTGTTTGTTTGAGAGCATGCTGATTGTTCATTCATGGGCTTTGTGACAATTGTATGCTATGGCACTTCAATACTGAGAGTTGGAGCAAAACTTAAAGTTGGTTTTGCGGAATTCGGATAGCAAGCAGTGTCTAAAGGCTGGCTTGCACATGGATTTGTGGGTTGTGGCAGCTGCTGCTGGTGCTGGGTACTTGGCTAAGTACTGGCAAAAAATTTCACAGGATAAAGAAGCCTCTATTTATGATAATCCTGAATCCCCATCATTAATTCAACAGATACGTGATAAGACGTGTCCAAATCGCAAACTGTCTGATAGGAAAACACCGGAACATTCTCTTACTGGAACTGGAAATGGAGATCATTCAGATGGGATATTTGGAGAAACATCGAGGGAAGATGCTCATATACCTGCAGATGATGGCAGCATGCCCTCTTCTTCTGTTTACCCGCCAGAGTTCAGAAAATATGAAAATTTTGAGGAGGATAGGGGTGGTAATAAGCTAGATTGTGATGTCGATGACATACCTGAATACCACACTTGGGAAATGGGCGCTTCACATGGTTCCAGAAGGAACAAGAAGGCCTTGAGAAGTAAACATCACCATTTGCAATTTATTAAGCCTCGTAGTTCTCTTGATAGTTGCCTCATGGCTCAGATGCATAGAGAACATGCTGCAATGGAGGAATATCTTCTTAGTCCACTTGCTTCACCTTGTACACCAACTTTTAGGCCATTTGTTGTCACTGATGGAAGGCGAGTAATTAGTAAAGCAAGTGTTAATCTCAGAGATGGACTGCACAAGGAAGTCCATCCAGAAGCAAATGGTGGCGTGGTTGGGATTCCTCCATTGCCACAAATCATGGAAGCTGATTACTCAAAGGAGAAGTTCAACAAAGGCAAGAATCAAGTGGGGAAATCAACCAATGCCAGTGCCCTTATGCAATTTGATTCAAAAGGAGGTACTATTCTCATTCAAGTTTGTAATCATCTATCCTCTGATAACTGTTTAAGTTGGTAAAGATTGAATCGAATTCACAAGAATCGCTTGAGCCTTTGGCTACTGGTTCTTATTACTATTTGAACCAACACTCGATGGACTTCTGAGTTAGTTACTTGACTCGAAGAATGGGGGCTGTAGATTTGCGTGAAATCCATTAGTGTATAACTATATGTTTGCTTGAATTTACAATCTTCTAAAATGCATCAACCAAAAAGGCTGTCATTAGTTGGAGGTATCTTTGTTATCGTAATGATTTTGCTGTGCGGTAGAGTTGGTAGTAAAATTTCATTTGAGTTGTCATAAGTATGATATCAGGCAAACTCTTAAGATAGTAAAGCTGTAACATCTTCCTTACAACTTAGCTTAGTTCAGAGTTGAGGAAGGGAATTGTTTGTGTTTTTAATTAGATGATAATGTATCACATTGAAAGTTATTTAGGACTTAGTGATCCTTGACAAACTAGATCTGAGAGGGAGATAGATAGCATGTGTTGTTGTTTGATGAGGGGATACAGGATGGGTTATCTTATTATGGAGAAGGTTGAATATTTTATAGGGAAAAGGTATTACTACAACTTGAAAATCTGAGATCTGAATGAATCCTTGAAAAGAATAGTTTTGTAGGTGGAAACTCACCATTTGCCAATGTTATGACTCCGGTGGTGATTGTGCTACGGACAAATATCATAACGGAGTTTCATCGTGTGTGTTGTGCACTTAGAGAGTGCAGGTTGAACTATCGTTACCCCACTCACTGGAATGATATTTGTCCTCATATCTATATGCTGCACTCTGAGTACATGTTCAATATGAAATAGATGTCTCTTCAGCTACCAAATCTCTATGTGCCATTTTTGATAATTATGTTTATCTTGTTTATCCAACATCATCTAATGGGATAAGACTTTTTGTTGACCTCTTTGCCCCTTTTAATGCTATGCTTTCAGTTTCTCACCCTCAGTTTGTCTCTTCTGTCAGGGTCATCAATCGAGCAAGGCCTTTTCTGTCTTGGTATCTCCGTTGGTATAATGTCTACTATAATAGCTAATAAACTGGAACTGGAAAAGTTGAAGGAAAACTTGATGCAAAGTGAAAATTTAGTTCAAGATCTTCAGGAAGAGCTGGAGATGAAAGATTCGTTAACTGTTAAAGAGCTAGCCTATGATGACGACTCGCAGGACCCACATGAATATTCATGCCGTGACAAAAAGCTGGATATGTTCTCCAACCAAGCAGATACAAATGTGTTCATAAAATGTGCTGATGAAGAATCAGAGAGCCTGAAGGAGGTTGAATCAATCAGTAAAATTGAAGCTGAGCTTGAAGCTGAATTGGAAAGATTGGAGCTAAGCATGAATGGATCATCTTTGCAAGGAAGATTAACAGATACTATTGAGGTAAGCCTGCTTTTTTCGTTGTCAAAGAATCGAATACTCATTATGCTGATGTACTGCACGAAAATGCTGATCCAATAGCAAAAGGAAGTTACATCCATATGCTCATAAAGGTATTTGGACATATTGGTTTTAGTTTATAAACTTTAGGCCTTTGGTCTCTAACCTGTTGTTTTGTAGCTTCGACACCTGATACTTGATAAGAGGATGGGACCTTTAGCATATATACCACCTTTAAATCTATGCCAGTTTCCTACATCTTAATTTTGGAGCATATTCACACCCAACCAACATACACTAACTCATGGAAAGTGGAGATGTTTGATTATTGATTGTACTTCCCAATATATTCGACATCAACATTGTCCCAGTGCCGCCAAAGAGGCTCTTGCCGGTGGGCTTATGCAGCCTTAACCTTGTGTAAATAAAGAGACTATTTCTGTTTTTTTATCTGCAACTTCACAATAAATAAGAAACGCGGACAGTGTTATGAGCCATTTTTTATTTAGTCCATTAATATTTCATAGCCAATGAGAAGTTAATCTTTTTGGCTCCTTTAGAAATGGACATGTACTACCCAATATGTTCATCTACTATAAATCAATATGGTCTTGCAATTAGGCGTTTATGGAGCATATTGTCATGTTAGCTCAAGTTTTGGCTGTGCAACTTATCGTGTTATACTGCCTCCTGAAGTGCCCCAGGTTCTTCATGGATGGTATCCATCGTTTTGAAGATTGGAACTGTCACTCATCGTCTTCATGCTGCGTAGTTGTTGGATTAATCTCTCATACTCTTTTAACATAGTTTTAATGCCAATGCAGTTTGACCAAGAGTTTGACGAGGACGTCATCGGAGACTTAGTCCATGGAGAGCTAAAGGCTGATACTATGCGTCGAAAGTCCAGCTCAGAGCCGACCCCTGATCGAGTCTCGAGCACCACCTCAACCCCTGTTTCAGCAAAATATGGTGTCTCACCACATAAGCTGAGCTTGCGCTTACACGAGGTCATTCAATCAAGATTAGAAAAGCGAATCACAGAGCTTGAGGTAGAACTAGCAAAAAGCGTAAAGCGGGTGAGAGACTTGGAATCAGAAAGGATCAATTCTTGGAGGGAGATCTCAAATAGTGAATCCTCATCTACACTGGGTAGCCCAATTTCTGTAGACACTCGTAGTCCTATCACACAGCCTCTGGTTATGAATTTGTCCGGGGATGCTCTTGATGCCTACAATGAAACTTTTGAAGAACTCAACAAGCTTAAAGGATCTCAAAATGAGGCTCCTCAGATTCAGGTCAACAACCAACAAGATAACCCACACTCGACTAATCAGGTCAAGTTTGCAAGGCAAGATAGTGTCCGAGATTGTACCATGACATGGCTATCGATTACAGGAGAAGAACCTTTACCATCTAGTGAACGTAGCCCAAATGACTACGAACACAAAGATGATGACGATGAAGACTTGTTGCTGATAAAGCAGATTGTTGAGAAAGCCAGGCAAGGCTCTCCTGCTGTAATAAGGGCACAAAAGGCTATGGTACATTTGGCTAAATATGAACACTAAGTTCAATAGACAAATATTTTTGCTCGTGTAAAGAGTGACATGAGTTTCACTAGTATAGTAGATGATTCTTTCTCAGGCCATTCTTCATTCTTCCACCCTGTATATTGTGCATAGAATCTATCTTCCTGTATGTCTATGATGATAACATTTCTTAGGAAAAGAGTTGAGAATCAACTACCCCCTCAAGCTCGTTTGATAAAGACCCGAGCATAATTTGGATTTTGGTTAGCTAGTTCATATCAACGAACACATCAAACATGTTTATTAACTCATTTACTCAGTAAGTTAAATGAATGAAAGCTCGATTAAAATTTGTTCAAACATGATTACATTCTTTATTTTTATTTTGAAAGTCAATAATAGGACCAGCTCAGCACGGTTCGACCCATTTTTTAAATCAATCTGAGATAAACTTAAATTACGTAGATAAGACTGGGGTACCACAAACAAAAGTTCCAAGCACAGATGGGGCTGCAGAAGATCAAAGAGCGGCTTAACTCATTTATCCAATCAATCTGAACATGGTAAATAGAGTTGTAGAGTAACAAAGACAACCGTTCATAATTATGCGAGCTCAGGAACATTTAAAATTCGGATTATGCAAAGTTCAACAGAGACAACTTCCAACAGACCAAAATCGAAAAGGAGTTGCAAAGATGACAATGCAAATGGCACAAAAAAGCTAAACTTAAGCTATACTAAGACACAAGTCTTTGACCATACAATGAATGTCTGACACCACATATTTGCAAGCGATCGGACCATACTGTTGCTTTGCTTCAATTAACTGAGGCCATTTATGTTGGGAGCATTGCCGCCTTCATGTCAGAAGAAAAGAACATCAAGCCCTTTTAGCGAAGTCAGTAGACTCATCGTCATCCTTCAAATTTCCTTCCAGTGATTCACTAGGATCATACTCCCCAGCCTTGTCATTAGCAGCAGCACCAGTAGCATTGCTGCCAAACTGATTGCCATCATCGTAGCCCAAACCCGATCCCTGCTCAAATCCACTGCTCGCAAAACCACTCTCAGCGGTGCCACCGCTGGTGCTACCACCACCAAAGAAGGAATCACTGCCACCTGCTCCACCAGAGACAGCACCACCATAGCCACCACTGCCACCACCATACTGCCCACCAGAGGGGGCTCCACCGCCACCGCCGTAACTTTCGCCACCACCATACCCACCGCCACTACCGTATGATGAATCACCACCACCTCCGTAGCCGCCACCACCACCTCCATAACCACCGCCTCCATAGTTGCCACCTCCACCTCCATAACCGCCACCTCCATAGCCACCGCCACCTCCAAATTGACGGGGTGCCCTGTCAGCCGCAAAATTCACCCTAACCCTACGACCTTGGAGATCCTGCAGAATTAACAAGAAGTGAGTGTCAAATGTGTCAAGCAGAAAAGAAAACCATAATTGATGGCATTGCAGTAAACACTAGCAGCAACTTCAACTCGACTAGTGGGAAACTATGTAGCTAAAACCACTAAACAGAATTACACACCAAGACCATTCACAAAATCCCGTTCGCTCCGTAAATGAAGCGATATGATGATGATATATATAGAGACCCACATCTTGCCTCTACCACATTTACATGTACCATCAGTTTGCTCGTTGAAAACACTAATGTAGTATATATATTGAAGTGCAAGTGTACAACCATCAGAACTAAAGCCACAATAGAAAATGATCTGACGCTGAATTTTGTAAACTGGCTTTACAAGCGGATTACTATCCACATCTCGGTAATCTTATTATGTGTTATGAATTCAATCACATCAACAACTAAATCGATTAACTTTTTACAAAATCAATATTACCTGTCCATCCATTGCCTGGAGAGCACTGGAAGCCTCTTCAGCAGATTGAAATGTAACAAAGCCAAATCCTCTAGACCTACTTGACTCCCTGTCGATAATTACCCTTGCTGCATAGGAATTACAATATTATCAGATACTTATATAGACACTTCAACCCCCCCCCCCTAACACCAAGTAAGGGCCGCCAAAGAGAGAGAGAACAGAATATTTACATGCACATGATCTGTGTGCATGCACAGCACCATTAATTCTTTACTTCTCACTTTTTTTACTGGAGGGGGGGAGCAGTGGATTAACAAATTCTCGTTGTCACAAAGCAAAGTCACCAATACTCGCCAATTCCACATAAATTTCAACTGAAGTTAATAATCAAGCAACAATAACTATTCTTATAAAATTTACACCCAAATAATGAATCTGTAGCACATCTTTGTAGTTTTACAAGAGAAACCACATTATGAAAAACTTAAATTTGAGTGAACACTTTGATTATCACCCATCATGCCATTCATAGTCATACCGAAATTCAATGTGTGATGTACAAAAATACATTTCCAATAGAAAAACAAGTTTGTTACAACCATTCTTGTATAGTTGTATACTAGTATCCCCCGTCCTTGAGGGAGGATGTGATATAAAGAAATTAACTAATCTGAAATTTATACATATCATAATTTTACATTAGTAATAGTTGATTTTATTCTGTACAACGACAAAAAATTAACTATGAAAGCATAATAGCAGAGAGCATATTTAATTTTCACATTAAACCCGATTGCTCAATACTGACTGCACAATGAACCTCCCAGAGTCTTTTGTTATTCTAGAAGATAACACAAAATCTCCAGCAAACAAAATGAGCTACGTTTTTCATTTATCAACAGAAGGCTGAGACTTCTATAAGGATCAACACATGATATGGTACTACAGTATCTAAAGAAATACAATTTACACACCTTCAATAACTTCACCATACTGGGAAAAGGTTTCACGCAAATTTGTGTCATCTACAGCCCATGGGAGACCTGCACTTTATTAACACAACCATGCTTAGAAAAGTTAAAACAGATATAGAATGAGAACAGATTTTCCAGAATATATATAAAAACACACCTCCCACAAACAGTTTTGAAGATGACATGCATCTTAGAGCTTGATAGATAGATGGGTTAGATGCTGAGACATTGGAAGTAATCTGCTTGCTGACACTCTGTTTGAGTATATTCCCAACTCTACTGAAAAAAGCCATTGTTACTACCTGCAACATATCGAACAAAAGAGGGTCAGAAAGATATAAATCCTAGCTCCACCACACTCTACCAACATCAAAAGATCAAACTAGGTGTTTATGCATGTCCCAATAAAACAAACTATCCAAGAAACATTAGAAATCAGTACAAAACCTCACTCCAAATAAGGGGCTCTGCCGATATGGGTTATTGCTAGCCATGTAGCATCTACACAGTGCATTTAAAGTGGTTACCAAAAGCAACCATCCTAACAAATTGGAAATGGACAGACCTCTAATGTAGGGTTTAGGGTTTAGTTTTGGGGTGCAGCTTCATACACAATAACTGCCACATTATGAAAAGGATTACTCAGTTCAAAGTACAGGGGAGGAGATTAAAAAATAAGTTTACAACTTTGCTTAAAAATCAAAATAATTGTCCCCAAATGTCAAACAATCAAAACCCTAAACAAATTATTGAAATGAATTGCAGTACAAGCAACAAAGACCAACTAACTGAAAACATACCGTAAACCAATTAAATCACCTAAAAACAGGATATTTTTAACAGAGTCAACTTATCAAATCACCCAAACCAGATCTTTTTAACATGATTTAAATGTAATATAAAAAACGAAAATAAGCCCCCATTTTCAAATTTCCAAAAAAACGAAACAGAACATTCATAGGATCGATAGACCAGTAACACATCATATATTTCCAACGAAAATGAACATATTAATCAAATAACATCCCATTTCTTCACTACCCAACAAATTTCATATGAAAACAAAAACAAAACGGAAAAACAGCACGATCAACATATAAGAGAACAAGTCAAATAATCGAAAACCCATTACCGATCAGAAAAACAACCAATATAAATCAACGAACTCAAAAGGCCAATAATCACATAAACAAGTTAATTAATCGAAAGAAAATGATGAATCAAAGTTGAGATAGAGAGAGAAAGAAGAGAGAGAAACCTTGAAAGTTTGAGAAGTGAATGTGAGCTTGGTTGTTTGTCTGGAGACTAAACCCTAACAAGGGTTTTTGATCGAAATGGCGAGACCTTTAACAGAAGGAGGAGAGAGAATAACATGTAACGGAGTGCACAATATAAGGTCAGTGGAGAGATAATTTTATGTCCGCTGATTTAGTCGTAAGTTGTGGAGAGCCGTTTGATCGTTGAACGTCGGTGATTTAATGGGTTGTTGATGATGACACGTGTTGATTTATGGTTGGTTTCGTGTTTTAAAATGGTGAGAGTTTTGGGTGGTGTTTGTTTTGGGACCCTAGAAATATCTTTATGCAGTTCACGTCTGAGTATTTTGGGCCACAATAAAGCGATACAAAGCCCATATGGGGATAAAAATGGGCCGGGCCTACTATCCTTAATTTATTAGGGGATTTCCATTTATTTTCTTTTTACTCGAATAAAAATTTATTTAGTCCATTCAAAAAAAAAAATTATTTAGGATGTTTGAATTTCTATTAAAAAAAATATATTAATATTATTTTGCGTAGATCTTTTTTTTCCGAAAATACCCCTTTAATAAGAGTAGTCTAATCTCACTCGAACCTCCCTTGTTTCTTTTGTTCCTAACCAAATAATTATGTCGAATACTGTTTCAGTTCAATATAATTTTAAAGCTCGCACAAACACATCGCAGTAGTCGGTCGTCAAAAGAGTTAACTCGAGTCGCTAAACCCTCCGACGGCACGGAAAGTCGGCCTTTGTACCTCTAGATCACCAAAATGAACCTACTATATGTCATAAATGCTAAAAATGAGATTAGTCAACTACTTCAATTTGTCAAAAGCCTTTATAATTGATCAACCCTATATACTTTTCAAGGTTGAAAATTTGAGTTTCTTGGCATTTGGGGTTGTTTATTTATTTAGATTTTTTTTATTCATCGGTGTAGCTTATTTAACTGAATTGGTGGCTAATTCTTAACTGCAACTGTGCAAGCAAAATTCTTGATTTCGTATTTATATATGGAGGAACAGAAATTACTATAACATAGTACTTGGGGAATAAATTTTAACTTTGGGATTTCGTCTGCAAGTGTGATACCAGGGAGGTCAAATTTCTTGATAACGATACCCCAAAATCAAATCTAGCCATTTTTCATCTCATCAACTTTTGCAAGGAGAAAGTTGATCTTGTTTTATTTACAGCCCAAACAAATGGGCAGATACGCAAGACAAGAGCATTAGGTGAAGAAATCGTCAGAATCAGAAGGCCAGTTTCATTAGGTGGTCCTCTTGGTCATCCTCGATATCGATCTTTCACTTTCATCATCATCTTCACTGTCAATTGCGACCACTGCCATAACTTTGACCTCCACCATACCCACTGCCATTACCATATGATCTACCTCCACCTCCATAACCACCACCTCCAAATTGACTGGATGGCCTGTCAGTCGCAAAATTCACCCTCACTCGACGACCTTGGAGATCCTGCAGAATTGTAAAGGGAAAAAGTGATTGCCATAAAGAAAAGAAGACCATAACTGAATTCATTAAAGTAAAGCACTGGCAGCACCTTTAACTTCAAGTAGTGCGAATATTGACAATGTTATCTTCATGCAGCCAAAGTGCTAAAAGAATTTCACACCATGACCATCGTGCATCATAAAGAAACAAAATGATAATATAGAAACCCGCAGCTTCTGTTACCATTGTCACATTAACATGAAGCTGAAGTTCGACAATAAGAACTAAAGCCACTATGAAAAATGATCGCTACTTAAATTGTAAACAGGCATTACAAGTGGATTAGTATCCACATCTCAGAAGTACCATTATGTTATTATGCATTGAAGCACCTTTAGAAAATGATGACAACAACAATATTAATCTGGACATAACTTGAACAGGTAAAGACCTTGACACACAAACAACTAACCCGGCCATTAGATATTTAATTCACGATTTAACTAGAAACACTTTAAAAAGAAGTTGATAATACCTGTCCATTCATTGCCCGGAGAGCACTGGAAGCCTCTTCAGCAGATGCAAAAGTGACAAAGCCAAATCCTCTAGACCTACTTGACTCCCTATCAATAATTACCTATGCTGCATAAGAATTTCAATGTTGTCAAATAGTGGGGCAGCCGAAAAGAGGGAGAGCAGAATACTTGCATGCACAGCACATATTTTTTCTTTCCTTTCCTTTTTTTTTGGGGGGGGGGAGAGGGGAGGGGGGGTGGCTTTGCAATGGGAAGATTATGGCCGTTCTCACAGTCCAAAGGTCATAAACAAGCAACCTTAAGCATTTTTACATAAATTTAAACCCAAAGAATGTATTCGTGGCACATCTAAGTAATTGCACAACAGATATAAGAAGTCCATGTTTTGGAAAACTTAAATTTGAGTCACGACTTTGATAATCACCCATCACGCTTCATGCCATTCAGTCATAAACTCGTAATGAGATTCAATGTGTAATGTATAAAAGTAAATTTCTAACAGATAAACAAGTGTGCCACGACCATACATGCTTCCTCCGTCCTTGAGGGAGAATGATATAAATAACTTAACCTAATGTATATACATATCATAATTGTACATTAGTACTACTATTTTGCAGCAATGACAGAAAAGATCATATTTTATTTTCTTATTAAACCCAATTGCTCACTACTCACTGTATCTAAATATATACCAAGATGTTTTACACATCCCGTGCAGTTTTGCTACAAAGGAAACAGAGTAGGAGAAATAAGTAATAGCCAATATAGTGTAAAGTTTTACACACCTTCAACAACTCCACCAAACTTGGAAAAAGTTTCACGAAAACCTGTGTCGTCTACAACCCATGGGAGACCTGCACTTTATGAACACAACCATGCTTAAAAAAGCTAAACAGAATACAAATGAGAACAGCTTTTCCATAATATATAAAAACACACCTCCCACAAAAAGTTTCGAAGATGACATGCATCTTAGAGCTTTATTAGATGGGTTAGATGGTTTAATTAGCAAAGTGATCTGCTTGCTGAAATTTGCGAAGAAAACCATAGTTACCTCCTGCAACATGTATATCAAGAAAAGAAGGGTGTGAAGAATATAACTCCAAGCTCCACCACACTCTCCAAACATCAAGCTTCACTTAATAACATCATTAATGCATGACCCGGCAAAACAAAACAGATAACTAACATCAGAAACCAGTTAAACATTCACCAGAATAAGGAGGTTTACCAACATGGGATTGCTAGAGATCTAGCATCTTACACAGTGCATAAACTAAGCTTTAAAAGAGTTTCAGAAAGTCGGCTACTTAAAGCAACCAACCAAACAAATTGGAAATTGACAGACGTATCTAGTGTATCGACATTTTATAAGCTAAACGACAACTTCAATCCATCTCAATATTCTTCCTCATTGCATTCGCTGTTCGGGTACAATTACACCTTCCCCACATCCCAAATTACTGCTACATTATTATAGAAAGAATTAGTCAGTTCAAAATGTAGGGCAAGAGGGAACAAAAACAAGTTTACACTTTGCTAAAAAAACCCACAATAATTGTCCCCAAAATGAAAAACGACCAAAACCCTAAGCAGATAATTTAAGTGAACAGCAGGTACAAGCAACAAAGAGTAACCAAATTGAGGCAAAGAAAACCTACAGTCAACTAATCATATCACCCAAAACAGTATCTTTTTAAGGAAAATGAAAAGAATGCCTCATTTTCGAAATTTCCAACACAACAATACAGGATATTCATAATTTCAATTGGCCCGGTAACACATCATATTTCCAACAAAAATGAACAGATGATTCGAAAAGCATCCCATTTCTTCACCACCCAACAAACTTCTAACGATAAAATTGAACAACAACAAAAAGAATTGATAATTCATTACTGATCAGAGAAATGGACAAAATCGACCAACGCAACAAGCCAATAATCATATGTAAATACAAAATACAGCGATAAACAATGAAAATTCGAAGTTGTGTTAGAGAGTTAGAAGTTAGAACCTTGAAGATTTGCGAATTGTGAGCTTCGTGTTTGTCACAAGACTAAACCCTAACAACGGTTTTTGATCAAAATGGCCAGACCTAACCGAGTAAGAAGACAGTAGGAGAGAGACAAAAGGGCAACGGAGGTGTAATACAAGGAGTGTGGTCAGCGATTTTATATTCGTTGACTTGGTCATGACTCATGAGTCGCGGGAACCCGTTTTAGCCTTTTAAACGGGTGATTTTTATGAAGAACAAGGGTACTTTTTATCGATAAGTTATTTTTATTATCATAAGTCCTTCTATCTCACCATAAACACTTTTAAATATATTCCGACAAACTTTGTAAATAAATAAATTATTAGAAAAAAAATTCAAAACTTGTTTATTAAATCAAACAAGCTTGACAAGTAATGTGATCGTTGGTTTGTGAATTGTTTGATTAATCTCATTTATATAAAGATCTCCACGTGATCATATAATAATTAATAATAGAAAAAATGATCTTCAAGTAATAATCTAGTGTGTGTCTCTGGGAGCACAAGTCATGGGTAATAGTTTTTAGATAACCTTTGAAAAGAGTTTGTTTCTATTTTGCGCTCTTTTAACGAAAAACAATAATGAGAAAGGGACAAACTTACTTACATTGAAACTATGAAATGTACACCAAGTTTTTTTTTGGTTTTTAAAGTTAATGATGTGTTCTTAATCATTGGATTGGAATGAAGTGAACTAAAGAGATTCAAAATGTAATATGTGATGTTTTCCTAATTTGAACTTATTCACCGACCGACTAACTGGAAAATAACACGCTAGTGTAAAATTTTTTTACTGATTTGATCTAAAGTCAAAACATAAACACTCTTTTTAGACAGAAATAACATAATTTTTCTTACAAAGTAATTAATGTTGAATACATAATCTACATATACAAAAAACTAAAAAATAATAATAATAATAATAATAATAATAATAATAATTGATGGGTACATAGTATACATTGTATGATGTGATATCGAAAAAGTGGATGAAGTTTTAGCTATATACATATTTTTTTGTTTGATCACAAGCTTTAGTTGTTGTCTGTTGGGCGCATAATTGAGTTGAGCACTCAAGCTGCCCCGTTGATCGAAATTTGGCTTGAATGTTGACAAAGTAGAGCCCACACTTACTATTGCTTGGTTCGGTTAGTTTGATTGACTTGGTATCCCTATTCTTTGAATGAGGTTGTAATATAAATAGAAAATCAACTTTTTAATAAGGGTTTTGCTCATTGCATAAATGTGAAATAATGTCCATAGTCGAATTCAAATACGAGAATTTTGAAATAATATACTTCTTTTAATATTTGTACCGGTGAATCGGTGATGAACTTGAATTCGAGTAAAGTCAAATAGAGAAATGGGGAAACAAGTCAACTATAAACCTTATCATACAAAATTAAACTGAGCTGAATTTTGAGTCGCTTGGCTCGAGCTTAACTCGACTAGATCACACCCCTATTACACGTGGGAGTTTCTCTTCAAACTAGAGAAGAAGAAAGACCAAGATCCAGACCCGACAAAACTCATCGGAAAATATATCCGCACTCGTGAAAGTGAGTTGGAACAACGGATCTAAAAAACCCCACCCAAACTCAACCCTTGTCCCAGGGAGGTCAATTTTAGTCCAGAAAAAGAAACCCCAAATCAAATCTAACCAATTTCCCATTCTCATCAACGAATTGTCAGGAAAAAGTTGATCTTTTTCCAATTACAACCCAGAAAAATGGACAGAAACGCAAGGCCCACAAGCATAATCGACACATTAGGTGAAGAAATCGTCAGAATCATAACCCCAGTTTCAATTTGCATGCTTTTGGTGGTCCTTTTGGTCTCAATACTGACCCTTCAGTTTCATCATCATCATCTCAGTCAATCATCACCATAGCCAATTTAGCTTATGATGAGAACAACTCAGACTCATTTTGGGACAAATTTGAAGGTGCCCTTTTGAACTCACTTGTGTTTGTTGCTCTTGTCACTGTTATCACCTTCTTTTTGGTGTTTTTATTCTACATTAGATGTACCAAGTTCTTGAAATACTATTTGGGTTTCTCTGCTTTTATTGTTTTGGGGTTTATGGGTGGTCAGCTTGCTCTAATGTTGATTGAGAAACTGGGTTTGCCTATTGATCCTCTCACTTTTATGGTGGTTTTGTTCAATTTTGCTATTGTTGGTGTATTGGCTGTGTTTATGTCAAAGATGGCAATTATTATTACTCAGGCGTATTTGGTTGTTATTGGAATGTTGGTTGCTTATTGGTTTACAATGTTGCCTGAGTGGACTACTTGGGTGCTTTTGGTTGCCATGGCTCTCTATGATTTGGCCGCGGTTTTATTGCCTGTTGGTCCACTAAAGCTCTTGGTGGAGCTTGCAATATCTAGGGACGAAGATATACCAGCATTAGTCTATGAAGCTCGGCCTGTTAATGTAGATGAGTCGGGTAGCGTAGGCGAGAGGAGGATGTGGAGAGGGAGGAGGGGCAATGGGGATCAGAATGAGGGTCCAAATAATGAGATGAATTCCGCTGCACTGCCTACTGTTGCAAGTAGACAGAATGTGAGAGATTTAGTGAATGCTGAGGAGGGGCAGGTGCTCAATGATGATCATCAGGAGCTTTCTGCTCCATTGCTTGAGCAAAGAATGAATGTTGAACGGCGTGTTCAAGAAGTAGCAACTTCCGATGAGGCTATGGCTTTGGAAGGGATTGGTTTGGGATCATCTGGTGCAATTAAGTTAGGGCTTGGGGATTTTATCTTCTATAGTGTGTTAGTTGGCAGGGCTGCAATGTATGATTATATGACGGTCTATGCCTGCTACCTGGCTATAATTGCTGGTCTTGGAGTTACCCTGGCTCTACTGGCCATTTATCAGAAAGCTTTGCCTGCCTTGCCTGTGTCAATCATGCTGGGGGTGTTGTTTTATGTCTTGACTCGGACTTTACTTGAAGAATTTGTGGTGCAGTGTTCGACGAGTCTTTTGATGTTTTAGTATGTGTATGCTACTCATAGTGCAACGTCCTGTTCCATTGCAATAATGTGTGTTCCAAATTTGAGTGTGTCATTTACTGAACACAATTGTTGTTCTGGTTCACTTGAATATGTCGATCGGCACTTACATTTGGAAGATTTATATTTCTATCAGCAATATGTGAGGGATGTTTGTAAATTCTACAGTGCTGCAACTGCAGAAGTCTCTATGACATCAGTCATGTGAAATTCAGACAACTGTACATAAAAGGTAGGACATTGCTATGGCTGACAGATTGGAGGCATCATGAGAGCCTCCAAAGCTATCTAAGAGTGAAGCATCCATGCATCACTGTTGGATCTTCTTTTATGCCCTGTTACAACTGGAAAGCTGAAAAGATGTAATGTCAGTATTCAGCGTAATGGTCACATATTTAGGGTGCAAAATTTGGAGTCGAGGTTTTAGCATTGGCAACTTTTATGTGAATTGAGTTTTCCAAGCTTTGAGGTACCTGCGTGAATGACAACTTGCTCCTGATTTCCCACCCCAATACACACAGAAATCAGTATCATTGGCATCCTGTTGACAGGTGCTACTATACCAGCTACAACTTAATGGGTTGTCAAATTATAAAGGAAGCAGGAATTGTGTGAGCCGCTGACAGAAGAATGTTGCCTACTATGTATTCACTTTTGTAAAGAAAAGGTACAATATGTGAGCCTTTCTTTTTTTTCCCCCTTTCCTTTATTTTTTAAGCAATGAAATGATTCCCATGAAGATTGGAAATAATGTTGATGATGTTCCATGCTCTTCACTACAACCTATGATGTCTTTATTACATACCCTTGTTTGTAGCTTGCTCGATATATATTATTCTGTTTGACTTGCCTTATACACTTATAGACAGAATAAGAGGATTGTGTTTTGAAAGTTCACATGTGTTGTTGTAGCTTGCTCCATATTCCTTGTGAACACCATTGTTGAGTATTGCTAATATCAGAAAGGGCCGTGGTTTCAGCTTCATTGTCAAACTTTAAAAAAAAAAATACTCCTTATATGATTAGGTGACACAGCTTTAGAGTTTTCAGATGTGGTTAACAGGCGACTCTAGGGAAAGAAGTGGTGGTCTTGGTATCTGTTTGTCTCTTCAGCTGAAGTTTAGAGTTGCTACTGATTTGCTCCAAGTCTCTGTTTTTTGGGTTTGTAACTTCACTTAGGCATTGATCTATAGTCCTGGTCCGTACTCTATAATTTGAAGGGTTTTTCGAGGCAAATGGTATAGGGTGAAAACCACAAAAAAATTGTGTGGATGATTATAACAAGGTTGGTTGGTGATTACCTTTGAGTGTTTTCGCCAACAGTGACCATCATTTATGTTGTTTCACTTGGTAGTGGCTTGTGTTGAGGGTAGGCGAGTATATAGAATTATATAAAGAAGCTCCTTCGACAGGACAAGTTGGCCTTCATCCATTACTTAGCTATGTAAAGGTGGTATTTTACCCATAATACCAACTGGAAAGGAAATGAACAACTAAAACCAATAGTTCAGAGATCATAGTTAAACACTTAAACTTAGCGCCAACAATTAGGATTGATCATTAGGTTAGGTGCTTGTATAGTTGTATGCTATTTCAGTAGGCTCTACTGATGGTCAAAGGGTTAATCTTCAAAATGATTAAAGATTTTGAGCAAGTTCAATTTGAGCTTTGAACATGAATTTTCAGCTTGACTCATCATGCCATATTCCAGTAAATGCCATATGATGTTCTTTCCTTCTTTCTTTCTTTGCTCTTTTTTTCCTTAGAATGAAAGGAACTGTTGCATTGCTATATTGACTTTCAAATCTCAAGTAGAAGACTCTGGTCAAGCAACTTCTGCTTTCTACATTATCAAGTTGACATCAAAATTGCAAACCGGGCATTAAAACACCTGGCACAATTTTGGTGATGTAGTTAGTGTTACTGGACATGTCAATTTCTGCAACCCTCATATTTTCTCTCTCCTCTTCTTGACTAGAAATTTGTACATTTTCAGGGGCTTATCAGCATGCCTTTGTTGACTCTTGACTATGCTTTGCCTTCAATCGTGTCAATGCTTATGAATTCTGAAATCAAATATACTTGCACGAATTGGATTTTATTGTCAGTAGAACACCTCAAGAAATTTCCCTGCAAAATTGTCACTAGAAAACACCTCAAGAAATTTCATTGTCACTGTCATTCACAGAATTGCAATTTCCCATCATGATTTGGTCACATAAGTTTGTTAGAAAATGTAACTCTACTATGTGCCTGAGATGTAGGATTGCTCTCAGAGGAAAAAGAATGTAGAACTGTGATTCCCTATAAAAAAAAAGCAGATAGGTGTGTTCTTTTCCACTTATTTTGGAGTCGGTGTGTTTCGGCTCACTCTAATGAGTTCAATTCAATATTTATTGTCTCAAATCTTAATATTCAGTTTATTTAAGTTTAGTGGAAATGAACACACCATTACCAGTGAACTTTTATATGGTGTTCAAAGGGTTAAACTCCCACACCTGTGACCTTTCAGCCATGAGATAAAAACCAGCATCACGTGGTGTGCGAAAGGAGGGGTGCCGCTGTACCACTCTTCAATTTCTCGACTAATCGAGTGAATTAGAGTAGATTTTCTGATTAAGTACACAGAACGCAGACAGACAAACAAACAAACAAAACAACCACAGAAGTGCTTCAGTCTTCTAAATGCAACCCAAATTTTGTAGAATTGTGTCTAAATGAACCGCTAGTAACTCTGTCGCACTGCAACCTGCAAATCCTTATGCTGCAGACTGTATTGACAAGCAGCAAGTTCCATCATAGTGTGTTATTGCTCAATTCACTTCCACTAAATCTTTTCTGAATTCGGTATAATTTCTATCACAGAACATATTTCCCAATTCAATATCTATGTATCAAAATCACATTTTTTTTTGTTTGTGCCAAATCCACGAGCAAAAAGGTCATACACTTCAACTATCTTACATCACTAGACAAAGAATCAAACTGAGCAAATCTAGCACCCAAATTACAATTTTTCCCCCTATCCTTAACTTTAAGTTCATCGCCTGCGGGGATGCAAAGATTTCTGTGACCCTTCAAAGAAATCTCTGAGGAGATCCTCCAAATCATCAGAATCATACTTGACATACTTCTCAATATCATATTTGCTGTGCCTCCCTATGAAGCTTTGGTATGCCAAAATTACCTTTTGAGAGATGGAAATCCTCAGTTCCTCCTTGAGCTGCTCATCCCGAATAATCCACCCGGTCTGGCTGCGGTACACCTCCTCAAATGCTACGCTGAACATCCGGATCCTCTCCTTCAGGATTGTTTTCACCCCCGAGCCTGACCCTGAAATCCCCTCATCCTTGAGGCAGGCCACGACTGAGCTCCAAGTGGCCCTGACGTAGCTAGTGGCATGCTGCATATAATTTGATATCTGCGTTCTGATCCATTCATCCCCAAAAACACCTCTCATCTGTGAACCCATCACCTTCTGCTGAATGTAGTGTGTGTTGTTCATGAGAAACACATGTTGCAGGGCAACATCCTTGTACAACTGAGATTTCTTCTCGAGGTTGGATTTTAACTTTGCAACCATGGATCGAAGATGTGAGCCCAAGAAACCATCACTTTCTTCTTTGGTTTCTTGGTTTGGGGTGGTTTTGCCTTTCTCCTCAAGGAGCAAGTTCAGGGTCTTGCAGTAGTCAGCAAGATAAACAATGATATAGTTCATGACATAGCTTGAGAGTGGGTGGACTCCCCCTCCTGGGAAAGGATCAATTGATGGGTCAGACAGTATTTCATTGCCAAATCGCAAGAATGTTGCCTTAGCTGAATCTCTCAGTCGTTCTAGGACTTCTTGGTACTCAGTCCTAACAAATGAACCATCCTTGTCTAAGAAAAGGGCATTGACCTCTCCCTGGAGGTCGACTAGGACCTCATACATGTCAAGGAGACTGAAAAGCTTCTCGGGTGTATGGGGACCGAGGGCAATAGCAGTGCCAAAGTTCAAGAGGCACACCATGGAGGACTTAGCAGTGTTCCCGAAAACTGATGCAGCGACCCCATGCTCGTCAAGGAACCTGTAGCAGAGCCGATTTTCAGCTGTGAGGTACACCTGGACAGCAGTTCTGATCACTTCAATCCATGTCTTGATCTTCGAGTCCAAAGTGTCCCAATGCATCTTGAGCAGCTCTTCTATGCTAAGAGTCTCCATTCCAAGACCAATCAAGCAATCTTCCAATGCTTCCTTTTGGGTCCCTATGTATGCTGCACAGAATTCCTGGTTATAGTTTGCAGCAAACATTGTGTTCTTGATTGATTCAAGGAACTGAAGTGCTTCTGGGTCGATCAAATCGAACTTGATTTGTCCCGGTATATTGGTAGTACTAGCGGAAGCGTCTTCTGAATCATCATCCTCCACCCCAATGTGTTCATAGGATTGCCTTTTATGCACTAGAATGTACATTAATTCCTCTCCCAACCTTGCCATAGCAACCTGAAGGATATCCTCAGCTTGGAAAAGGATCTCTCTAGTAACTTCATTTCCCTCCAAACACAACCTCCCTAACAAGTCAACCAAACATCTAACTTCCTCAACAGCTTCTATATACTCCCAGGCACCTTCAGGACCGGATTCCCAAATCATCGAGTTGTTCGGTTCCCAAACCTTTATCTTCTCCTCAGCGGATTTCAGCCGCTCTTTAACCTCATTGAATTTGTTTTCTGTCCTTCGGATTTGAACAGATCCATTCTCAGGAGTTAGATTCATTGCAGACAGTTTTGAGTCAATATCTGATAAAACCTTCTTCATCTCATCAGTCAGACTCTCATTAGCCTCCAACTCCCTCAAAAGATGGTGAGCAGCTAAAAGACTTTCTTGCCTTGTGTGGATCAACTCAACATCCCCCATGGTCAATTATATGATAGGAGATAAACCAAACTTGTCAAACCAAATTACAAACCACAACCAAGTTCTCACAAAAACAGCCAAAAAGAACAAAGGTCTTATGATTTTTGGGTCTTTGAGCTTGAGAAATGGAATTGAGAATAAAGAATCAAATACAAATAGTTCCAAAAAGGTTTGGCCAAAAGCTAGACAGAAAGATATACACAGAAAATGGGTAAAAATCAAGCAAAAACTAATATTGTACCTCTGTTTCTGCTTTGCTGAATTGTAACCCAACTATCTGATCACTGCATACTGTCAGAAAAACTGGTCAAAACCCAAACTTTTAATCAAGAAAAGGAGAGAGAATGAAGAGAGAGAATATGAAGAAGAAGAACAAGGAACAAGATGGATAAGAAAGTGCAGATGTGGACTCTCAAATTAAACCAAGTTGAACCCTTGAAATAATCAAGCCTCTCAACAACTAATTTTTAAAACCCATAAAAACCCACTTACAAAATTCCCAGAGCAAGTTGTTAAAGAGCTTAAACAATCAATTCAACACCAAAACCCCCAAAAATCAAGCTTCAACCTCCCAAGTCAAAAATGATTTTTTAAAGCTGGGTATGTGTAATTACCAAAATTAAATACTCTTGAGCTACCTAAATAGACAAGGACGGCTGATTATTATAATGAATTTTGGGTAGAGGCTGTCTAAATGTTGCTAATTGCTAAAATAATGGCCATGATTAGAAAGAATGCACCACCAGTATCTATTGACTAAACGTGGGATTTGGAGCAGAAGAACAAAAGAGGAGAGAGAGAGAGAAGGAATTGCAATTTGAGGTTCTGTCTGAGGAAATGATGGAAAAAACTTAAAACGGAAAATCAAAAAAATTCTTAGATATTGTTTTTTTCTCGTAAAAAAGAAGGTGCAAGTGAATGGTGATCGAGGCACACCCTGTTATATCATGTTCGGACTCTCGTGTTCAACAGCGAACATATCAGATTAACTGAACAACCAGCGTAAGCACTGGCCCCATCAATGTAGCACCAACAAGAAGTTAATATAGTTCCTAAAAGCCCCCAGACATAAGGCATGAGTTGGAATGGGGATGACATCAACAAGGAGCTAGATATTATTGCTTATCAGAAGAAGGTTCTTTGTTTCGGATAGTGGATGCAATGAACCATAAATTTTGTGGGCCATAAAACCAAATTAATTTCTCAGCAACTTCCTTGGGCCATAGCTCATTATCCTAACCTTGCTTGAATTTTCAAATGCAGGTAGATAGGTCAAAATTTTGTTCATTTATTATTGATTTAATAATGCATAGCTCATTAGTCATTAGTCATTAGTCGGCCAAATTTTAGCCAAGTAACAATGATCAGCTTTGTTCTCGTCAACTTATTTCAAGTTTCGTTTACCTCAATTCAATTCAATTAGTTTAGTTTACTTCAATTCAATTAGTTTAGTTCACTTTTATTTATGTAAGAATGTAAGATACTTGACACTTATTTATAAATTATTTATTTCAATATAAACCGATATTGATATTGTTTTGTTGAAAAGAATTCAACATACTTTTAAAGTAAGCCCACATCAAGAACTTTTGGACGAGTTATAATGACAAAACAACAAATTGAAAAATCAAATCAGTTCAATATCTTATCCAAATTAAGAGAATAACCATTAATCTTTAATTTTGGGGAGTTGCAACCTTGTAATAAGGTTTTTGTTTTGTGAGGACTGAGGAAAACTAATTGTTGGTCTCATATACAATTTTCCTTAGCTCAATAATTGGTTGAAGCAAATGCCAAAGGTATAGCACTCTAAAAATCTGTTGGTCTTTATGGTTTTTTTCTTCTTATTTTCTTTATATAGCAACTTGGCACCACTTTAAGGATCGTAATGTCGAAAGCATGAATGAAATCGGTGTTCGAGGTCTCGGGTGAACTTCCCAAGGTATCGGGAGTCCTCTAAGGTTATGATAGACCTCTCGAAGAAGTTTGAGTAAAAATGACAACCGAATCCTATTAAACCAAAAAAATAAGGCTATAATCCACGGTGTTTGGGATTAAAAAAGACCCGAAATAAAGGTTGATATTTTCGTAGTACATCACAGGGGACATCCTTAGGGGACGTGGGAGGCCCATGTGGCCGGTTATCACGTTCTTGTTAGGCTTGGACAAATCGTTTTACGTGACACCAGTCTAAGGTTCCTAACACTAAAAGCATGAGTGAAATCGGAGTTCGGGCTCCGGATGACCTTTCCGGCGCACTAGGGGTCCTTTAGGGTCACAATAGACCCTCGGTAGAAGTATGGGCAAAAATGACAACCGGGTCCTGAGAAGCCGAAAAATGAAGGCTAATATTCACGGTTTTTGAGATCCCGGGACATCCTGAAACAAACATTGACATTCTTGCACCGCATTACACGAGACACTCTTAGGAAACGTGAGAGGCTTATGAAGTCGGTTAGCGGGGCCTGTTAGACTTAGGACAAATCATTTTACTTGACAGAATTGTTAAGGAGGTGCAACTTTTTTTTTTTTTTTTGAGGTAAGGAGGTGCAACCTTGTTTGTCGAAGACAGGGGAGAACTAATATTTTTATTCCAGATAACTAAATAATAAAGTCCAAGGCAATATTTTTACATGAGATTGATAGATAATAGATTGATGTTTGGTGCCATAATTTATTTAACTTATTAAGTATATAATCCCTAATTTATAGACGTTCTCATATACAATTTTCTTAGATCATATAATTGGTTGAAGCAAATGTCAAATAATGTATAACACTAAAAGTTTGTTGGTCTTCTATGTTTTTTTTTCCTTCTTTTTCTTCATATACCATACCTATTCAGCTTACTACAACTGACTGATAGAGTAATATAAACTACTTTTGTTTTTGTATAGTTATACCTACATTGTAATTGTATATAATAATATATTATTGTTTTTTTTTTTGGTTCACGACTAAGGTATGCACCGTCAATAATAGTGACTATGTCCTCGAGTTGGCTTGTAGGCACCTCAAAGAATGGGCAACTGGTCAAAAAAATACAGTAATATATTATTGTTTATAACTAGATAAGTGATCTTATATCATGAGCATTTGTTAACCACAATGGTAACTGACATTAAAATGAAAGGACAAATTTTTCTTTAAATTGATGAAATTTTATGATACCAACAATATTAATTTATTATTTATAGAGATTTCACTGTAGACCGATTTTTTTATTTTTTATTTGTGCAATCTTACACAAGTATTTCTTACAGGCCAACATCCACCAAAATTGAGCAAAAACATGTCTGGAAGAGTTAGTTGGAGAACGCGGCAACGGCAAGAGCAGCAAGCCAGAGGCTTCAAAGCTCAGAACAAATACAAAGTATTTTATTTTTCTCATATTTTTTTTGATTTTTCCCCTCCTTAAGGAGAGAGAATAATCCTTTGCCAGGGCTTTAATTACCTCATATATGTCCATTTTCTCACAATTATTTGCTTTCACACCCCCTAATTTTAGATCATTTTCCCCTTCTCTCTCTCTCCCTCTATCATTCCCACATACATCCTTTCCCAATACCCAGAAATTTATTTTCTCAAATTACCCATAAAATAATTGCTTAGCAAAATTTAATTTTTTGTTTTTGGGAAGAACAATTTGAGACTGTTGATTCCCATTCTATTTCGATTTCTAAGAGTGGCAGGATCAACAGTCTCATCAAAAATCTCTCTGGGTTTTCCTTCATAGTAGGTAAGCCTTAATTTCTTCTCCCATTTTTTCATATTCATTGTTCAAATTATTGTCTCAAATGTATGTTTTTCTCAATGCTGCTTGTGGGTTTTTTCTTTTCCAATTTCATCTATGAAATATCTCGAGTAATGTGCATTACATGGGAGAAAAACATTGGAATTTTTTTTTGTTAGGTAAATAAATAAACATCGTGTCATGCATATATGTATCCATGAGGAATGTGTTGAATTTGAATTGTTGTGAAACATGTTACCCATTTATGTGATTGATACAATGTCCAATGTCTCAGTTGTTTGGTGTAGATATCAAATTGTATGATAAAATAATCCTGTTAGTTTTGGTAAAGTTCAAGGGTTGTCATTGGCAATTATGGGAGAAGTCTTGCAAAACCCTCTTTGGCTGCATGATCTATAGAAAGGTTGTGGTTGTGGGAATACCTGAAGTTGTTCAATTGAAGCTCAATCCCAATGAATGCTCCTGTACTTGTTCTTGTCGTAGTTATTGTCGTTGTTGTCCTTGTCATTGTTGCTCCGAGAAGTGAACATCATTGCTTGATGAATCATTAGGTATTATTACAATACTACCCGGTTTTTCATGGTGATTGGGAATGATAGGTTTATCGTTACGTTGATTAATGATATATGATCAGTGGCAAGTTACTGCTGTCTGTGAGCTATAACTTGAATTTAGATTCTAAGAATTAATTTCTTGTGAAAAACCAAAACTCACTAAAATCATGGCTAGAAGACATTGAAGAGATTAGATGTAAATGAGTGGAAGCTAATAAAGCACACCTTTGTTCTGGACATTGTTAAACAATTTCTATTTCTGATTTCATCTTGTCCAGCTTTGAAATTTGCATAATAATTTAAGCTATGCATATTGCACACTTCAAATGTCTGAAAATCACAGGGGCTTCTGAACTCAGGGTCGTTGGTTGCTGCTATTCCTTCATGATGTTATTCTCTCACGACTTGCATAATTAAGGCTTGCAGTCCTCTGTGTGCGGAACTTTATTTTCCAACGCTTCTTTGACCTCTGTCAATGTACCTTACCCTTTCAATGGGAGCCGTTTTGTCCAGTACCCATACTAATGTAGATACTGATTATGTGAACCCTTTCTCATCAATGGAATAGTCCATTTCTAGGATAGATTGATGTAATGTACGGAGTACAATTTTGTACATTCTCTTTTACTCTATCAATTGGCATAGTCATGTTTGATTAGGCTAAGAAACATAATCTATCAATAAGAGGTTGTTGGATAACCCTACTGTACATATTACTCAAAATTGGGACAATTATCGGATATGACTATATGCGTGTGGATCCAAGTATCAGACTCATCTATTTTAAAGGGTTTCTTGTTTTTGGTCTAATTTGAAGTGTCTTAGTGCCATTGTATCTTAGTGTTCGAGGATCTGACAAGCATACTTTTCTTGAGATGGAGTTTCTATCAAATACGTGCTTCTTTACCATTTAGGGGATTTTCTGTCAGAAGACTGACTTCAGATGAGATAAGTGAGAGTCTTTGTGAGCTATTTTATTCAAAAGTGAGCATATGTTAAACATACATGAAAAGAGTTAACAAATCACCTAAATTTGATCATGCAACTTCAGTCTTTGTTTGTATCCTTAGTTTTTAGTTGATGTCCCACTTGCAGTGCTTGTGTGATGTATACATGAACTTCGGGGAACTTCCAACCTGTTAATCAAGTGATGGAAGTTAAAAATGCGGGTGAAAATAGAGCAAAAAGTGCTGAAAAAGGTGAGAATGCTATTCTAGAAGAGAGGTCAGGGTCTTACTCCGCTTCTTCAGCATCAGCTGCATCAACAAGTTCTGAATTCTCATTTGAGGACCCCTACCAAATACAGAGTAGCAAGGAACACGGTAAGCGCACAGCTCCTTCTGGTGCCAAAACTCATTGAATGGATGGATGCTTTGATAAATAACGATGAAACTTCTCTTGCAGGTAGCTTCGCTCTTGATCTTGAACAGTCTGAGCAAGGATTGCTACAATCAGGCCCCTTAGCTTCAGATACTGGAAGTTCTCCTGGTGCTATTCAAGGTAGTTCGCCAACTTTAGAATCCCCTCCAACAGTTCAAGTGATGGAGCGGCCTTCTGATCCTTCTGCGTATAGGATTCCTTCATATGTGTTTGCCAGAAACAAATCAAACACCCCTAATGCCGAATGGAGCACAGCTTCCAATGAGTCATTATTCAGTATTCACACTGGGAATATGAGCTTCACAAGGGAGCAGTTTAGCTGGTTGCTAAAATCTGGGGAACTGGGTATGTATGGGCCTGGAGATATACGTAAATCAGGAGAACTCCCACCTCCTTCACCGAGATTTGTACAGAAACCCGAGGAGCAGAGAACTGTAGACATACGTCAATCAGGGGAGCAAATGCCAGGTATGTCCTCAGAAACACGTAAATTAGGAGAGCAAAAACCAGCTATGTCCTCAGAAATAAGTAAATCAGGAGAGCAAATGCCAACTATGAGCCCAGAGACACGTAAATCAGGAGAACACATAATAGCCGCTCATTTCAAGACATCTTCCAGTAGTCCATCAGCTGAAGCTGGCAAAGTAGCCGATGTTGGAGTAACAACACCACATGCTAGCAAAGTAGCCGATGTTAGAGTAACAAGTACATCCCGTGGTAGAAAAGTATCTGATGGTGGAGTAACAACACCTCGTGGTAGTGATGCTGTTTCCCCTGATTTTGCTGCTGGAAACAAGAAAGATGACACAAATCCCAAGAGAAAAGACAAAATGGGAACGAAGCCTTCAATAGATGAAATACCTCTTTCAGCCAGTGTATCCCACCATTCAGATACAAGTGGTCAGTCTTTTGCATTTCCAGTGTAAGTTGGCTACTAACCCTTCTTTTTTGCACTAACTCTAACCCTTAGCTTGCTGAAAGAAAGGTATTGGTGCCGTGAACTTGCGTAGCTTGGTAGCAGTACATATCCTTGATCTATCTTATTTCTGTAAATGCATTGACAAATGTGTTAAATCATGCAATTCATAGGCCATGTAAGTTATACAAGAAAATAACATGTAAATTGGCACAAACTCATTTTAATAATCAATTCTGTCAAGAAGTGAGTATCTACTGATGCAAGGTGAACTGAAACCTAGGAGATAAAGAGTTGTATAATCTGTGTCTATTGGTCTATGGTCCATGTATATTGTGAGGTTCGGGTAAGTGCTTGAAAAATCATGTTTGTGATATGGATATGAATATGCCTCCTTTACAGTATTAAAGCTGATTGAGAAGGTGTATCAGTGGTGTTTTCTTTGTCTACGCTTCGTTTCCTCTTCTAATGTTTCTCTGGCATATTCAAGATGGCTGCCAGTGTGACAGAAAGTCGCGCACATCTGATTATTGGCAGGCATAAATCTTCAGGATACGTATCGGATTTCGTTTCTCTGATTTTTTTTGCTCATGGATTTCTTTTCTCTGATAGAACCAGGTTTTTGTGGGACAAAACAGGATGTTTCTTTACCATACCTTGCTAAGAGGATTACTTCCTCCTCTTTACTACTGTCCTATGCCCTCTCCCTTCTGTTTATTGTTATGTGCCAGGGCAACGTGAATCAAATTTCGTAACATTTTCTTAGGTTGTGTGAAATATATTCCCATATCATCTCTGAAAGCCATCAATTTTTGATTTATGTGCTCCTGCTCTATCTATAGTGGCCATGTCTGAAGTATTAGCGGAAGATGAGGGATACCATATCTGAATCCACCCTATGTTATGGTGTTTATTCCACATGTTCGAGTCCATTTACTTTGGCGGTATCATAATTGAGTTCAGAGACCCTTCAGATTTACTTACATTTCTGGATCATTTTGACTTCAAAGTAGTCTTGTTTATGCTAGGAATCTATGTAATCTTTTATGGCATTGTCCTTTCAGTAGTATTGTGAGTGGAAATGATGGTAAGGAAAGGACATGCTTTAGAGACTTGATCATGATAACACAACTGAAAGGAACAGTACTGTGTACTGTGTCTTCTGATGGAACGTGCATTATCTGTGTGTTAGGCAACTGAGCAAATGACTGTTGTTAATTTGTGATTAATTGTAGGTTTGGAGAGATCGATAGAGAGAAATCAGTGAATTCAGGTGTAAGTCGAGTTGATCACACAAAGGACTCATCACCTGGTGAACAAGAAGGACAATCAAAGACGCCCACGTCGAATCCTGAAGCAGCTCGTGCATCTTCATGGTTTTCTTGCCTCCCTCGTTGCTCATGCTGTTAAGAAAAAGGAAAAAATGTTAGCTACGTACCCATTAGTGTATTTTAGCTTTTATTTTAATTTTTTTTGGGTTTACACATTTGTATGGTTCTGGTGCATTATTTAGAATCAGTGGTCCTTGTATCTCATTCCCAGTGTAGAAAATATGATGAGTATTAATGTGCCCAAGTGCTTTTAATTTTTTTACAACATTCTGTTATGAGATGTTATGTAAGTAACTAAGTACTGTTCATATATATAGCTTTAGCACAAAGACTTCACAAAGGCTAACCTTCTCAAGATCAGATATACAAATTTCTGAGGCCAGTTTATTGAATGTTTGTTGTGAACTTGTGATGATGATGAAGAATATAAGAAGCGCAGAGATGAAACTCTTTAATGTTTTTATTTTCTTTCCTTTTTTAATCCCTAGTTTCACTATACTAAACAGAACCATTAAGTGAGGTTCGAGTAGATAGCCGTAGCGCATAGATGCATCTCCTACTCGTCCCATCAATAACATGGGTCAAGACTGTAATCTATATTCGAAATGCAAAGACAAAATTGGGAAATACGACACTTTTGTTGGATTTGTGAACATCTTTTTTTAAATTTTGATGTTTAATTAGTTTTTGCTTTGCCACATAATTACGCCACAAGAGGTAAATCAGTAAACAAATGTGAAAAAAACCTCAGGCGCGCGCCTATTAAACGCCCAGTAATTTAGGAGGTTTTAGTTTCTTTACTGACCATGTGAAACACTCACTTCGCCACATGCTTATCTCAAGGTGTCACTCATTCCCAAAATACCCTCCCAAAATACACCAAATTAAACTTATATCACACTACAAACCCCACCTTACATAAGGTCTAACTCGTCATTTCATACACAAAAAAAACCTATAAAAATATTTTTCACCACAAATCACACCAGTCCAGGTGAATTTTTGTTACATCTAATACAGTAACTCACAACTAGTAAAAACGTAACCACCTCTTTTTTGAGAGGAGAATAGGAGACTTTCATTCATAGAAAAGCCATACGGCATCTACAATAAAAATAACCTTATAACATACTAAATCAACAGAAATAACAAAAAATCCGCTAACAAGCCAATATACTAGAATACTCAGGTGGGACTCCCAACATGCATAGTAACCATGTGCTTCCTTTGATGTATTTTCTTCTTTCACGGAAGTGGAGATCTTCACCACAAGTAACGCAATCGTTTGCCCACAAACCTCTGTATGATTCCGTCGATCGTGTGTATATCCAGTCCCCAAATTCATATTGCTTCTACTAAAAATCAATCGCACAATAGGCGAAAAAAGAATCCTATAGAAAGGAAGATAAGAAGATCCCTAAAAACTCCACAAAGGGAGAGAATTTATTCAACTCAGAACGAAAAAAGGTTAAAAAACAAGATTAAACGTGATAAAAATCATCAATCACAGGCCGGAAATGGCCTAAATCGGCCCTCCCGACCTGAAAATATGTTCTACCAAAGGTTAGAGTTCTAGAGAGAAGGATGAGAAAGAAAGGAGAGAGGCTAGGTTTTTCCAGTTGTGTAACCACCTCTTTTTTGAATCCTTAAGGACTCTCCCAATAATCATTTCTCAATTTTGAAAAATTCTATATATATCATATTCACAAAAGATCTCAGGTTAATTTTGTTACTAATATCCTTCTTCTTTTTTTTTTCCAGTTTCCTTAAATCTAGTTAGGACTTTTCCTATGCTATACCTAGCTAGCTATACCAATGGGGAAGTCCTACACACTTGCAAACCAAATCCTCTTCCTTCTCATCATCTTGATCTTCCTCTCCAACTTTCTCACTCCTACCACCGCTAAGTTCGAGGACCAAGCCTCGGAATGTGCATCAACCCTAGTGGGCCCGTGTCATGATAAGGCTAGGGCCCACAAATATAACTATATTGCCATTGGGGTCATTTTAGTATCCAGCATGGTCGGAGTATCCTTACCCTTATTTGCTAGGGCGGTCCCCGCCTTTCAACCCGATAAGGACCTTTTCCTCGTGATTCGAGCCTTTGCCTCCGGGGTCATCGTGGCAACCGGGTTCATGCACGTCATGCCGGACTCATGGAATGACTTAACCTCACATTGTTTGCCTTATAAACCATTTAGGGCTTTCCCCTTTACACCTTTTATAACTATGTTAGCGGCTTATGGGACTATGATGATGGATTCTTTCTCAATTGCTTTATATGAGAGGAATGCTAAATCCAAACATCAAAATGGGAATGGGAATGGGAATGGAAATGGAAATGATGGTAATGTTGTGGGGGAAAGTAGTGGACATACATGGTCATCAACATGGCCAAATTTTGTCCGTGATTGCTGATAAAAAATCTCAATTGTTGAAGGATCGTGTTGTGGCTCAGGTACTTTACTCACTAATTTGTTACTTACCTATATTTTTATCATATTTATGATTAATGGGAATTGGAATGGATATCATCTTAGTTTAATTTTACTAATGTTAAGCCTGGCCTTAACGATAGGAGTGAGCTTATTTTTGTTAACGCTTAGTTAGGTGGAGTTGTTGTACCGTTACAGAAATTCATGTAGATGAAATTGAAAGTGGTAGAATTTTTCTTTCTTTCTTTTCTTTTTTTTTTCATGTAGATGATAATTTACAGGGTTTATCGTTTGTTAGCTTAACTTATCTTGTAGGGGTTTAGAATTTGTTATCTAACAAAATTTATTGCTTGTGAGTTCAAAAAAATAAGAAAAATCTATATAATATATATGTTCATGATGTTGGCCTGGATATTATGAATTGATTTTTGAGTTTTTCCAAAACCTACAACATTTTCTGAAAAAAAGAAAGAAAAGAAAATGAGTGGTAATGATTTGTTATGCAATTAGCCATGAACTATTAGCAAGTTTTAAATTATTATACATTAGCAAATAAAGTGCATAATTGTTTGCAAATGCAGGTATTGGAGTGTGGAATTGTAGTTCACTCAGTGGTAATTGGCCTATCAATGGGGGCTTCAGATAATCCATGCACAATCAAACCACTTATTGCTGCCATTTGCTTCCATCAACTCTTTGAAGGAATGTGCCTTGGTGGTTGCATTTTACAGGTCATCACTCATTACCCCCTCTACTTAATTTTCTCCCAGAACCCGCATTAACTTCACTCACGACTCACGAGAGATTATTACATGGTTCGGAAACAGGGAATAACACGTTCAAAATGTACAATATCCTCATAAGCTTACCTACATTATCACATAAACATTAGAGAAGTGCATATATTTTCAATCTTCGATTTTCCATCCTGTTACATAAATCTTGATTAGCAAAAATGTACTATATATTGTGTCTAAGTAGAGCATATATTTGTGATTATGACAACAGGGTGAGTACAAGTTCTCGGTGAAAGCGATAATGGTGTTCTTCTTCTCAGTGACAACGCCATTAGGGATCATCATAGGGATACTTCTACAAAATGTGTACAAGGAGAATAGCCCGACGGCGTTGATCGTGGTAAGGGTACTGAACGGGACATCAGCTGGGCTGTTGATCTACATGGCTATGGTGGACTTGCTCTCAGCTGATTTTAAAGGCCCTAGGCTTCAAAAAAACTTAAAGCTTCAAGGTTGCTGTTATGTTGTAGCTTTATTACTAGGCTCTGGTCTTATGTCTTTGATGGCTAAATGGGCGTAATTTACTGGATTTGTTACTCTTTTCATGCCTTGTTAGTTATTAGTCATTCCCCCGGTTAATTAATTAGCTAACTAGCTACAAGTGAGGTGTACACTATGAGCACATTTCTATTGTTTTTGTTTTCTAATTGTAGTGTTTATCTTGGTTAATTAGAAGTTCAATTTATATACTCGTATTTATTTTGATGTGAAGAAGTTCAATCTCTTCTATCTATATCTATCTATCTATCTATATAAAGCTGACATTTTTCAAGAGTTTTGAAACATGCCACCTAAGTAAACATATTAAAAAGTGAAAATAATTAAATTGAGTTTAATAGCAATAATAATAGATAAATAGAGTTTTTGGATAAGTGAAAAGACTAGAGTTCAACTTTCATTAAAATATAAATATAGTTGAATTTCAAACAACAACACATAACTTTTTGATTCAATTTTCCAAAATTCAAAATTGTTTCACCATTATAAAGAGTGAAGTATACTTTAAAATAAGACCCATTTCGATTGTAGTAATATGTAATAATAAATTATACATGTCTTCTATATATAAATCTAGCATGTACCTCAAGAGCAATGAGAGGTGATACATAGACGAGTAATTAGCTTTAATTTTGAAAATAAAAAAAAATGCCGAAAGAAGGAATCCATCAAATAAGCTTTACAAAATATGAAAAATCACTCTATTTTACGGAGTAAAAATGAAAGCACATTATTATCAACCCGTGCATCGCACACGGGCATTGTTACTAGTTTGTTAAATAGTGAAAAGTTATATATTGCTCAAAATAACACTCATATTTGAGCACTTAGAAGCACCAAAAAATTTAAAAGGATAAAGGCTCGAGGAATTAGACATGGATGATATATAACCTCAAACGCGTATAGAAGTTAGAAATTACAAATATATCTAGATACAAAACTCAAAATCAGACCCATCTAAATTCAATTTATGTTTATGGCACTTCAATTCAAATCGGAGCGAGTAATAATGATCCATGTTAGGGCCTGTTCTCTTTACCTTCTTTTTACTGAACTTATCTGCACAATACTGAACTGAACTGAAATTTACTGAACTGAACTGAATTTTTCTGAACTGAACTTATTTTTACTGAATCTACAATTACAAAGAGTAAATTTGTTATTTGGTTTACCGAACTCTACTGAATTTTTCTGAACTTAACTGAATTTTACTGAACTGAACTGAATTTTGCTGAATACTTCAAAGGGAAGTTGAGAAGAACAGGCCCTTAGTCAGTTTAGAAAGCAAATTAATATTCCCTTTTGCCAAAGGCACTATTTATATGAGTTTGTTTGGATTGAATTGGGAGGAATAGGGCTAGTGAGCAGGTAATTACCTATTTAATGTGGACTCATTATTGTTCACAGGGTAAACAAATATTTCTCCAAGAAAAATAAAATTCATCCTATAAAATATTAGATGCAAATGAAAATTGAAAAAAGTACTAGGGGAAAACTTTTTTTTTTTTGAGCCATTAGATATTCCAGCGTTTTGGACCTTTTGGTTGCAATCTAACGGGTTCATTTTGCTAAGCAGCTACATTTTAAACAAAATTTAAGGAATTTGATTTCCTTGACCTGTTGACCAAATCAAAAATAGGGTAAACGAGGTCGGTCAAATGACAATAAAGTAAAAAAAAGAAAAGAAAAGAAAATCAAAATCCCCATTTGGGCGCGAAAATCACTGAAAATGAAACGCCAAAAAACCCGTAATTGAAAAAGTTGAAACTTTCCTCACCCGCCAAATTATCTCTCTCAAAGGCTAAAACCCCCCAAAACAAGTTCAAAACTCGAAAACCTACAATGAAATAGCGCCAAATTCCCTGAATACAAAAGGAACCCTTCTCTTTCATTTCTCTCTCCATCTTCCTTTCTCAACACCCCAACTAATTATTCAGCCAAAATACCCTCTTCTAATTCTGATTCTATTCCCCCTTTTTAGAGAGAGAAATGGAGGTAAAAACGGTGACCCAAGATGCGATATCGAAAATAATTGCAAACCCATCTCCAGATTCATCTGAGGATGTGCCTGATCTTGTTGTTCAAGTTTTGGATCTGAAGGCTGTTGGTAATCGATTTATGTAAGTAACCCATTGTCTCTATCTCCTCTTAATTTTAAGCTTATATAGATTCTGTTTGTTTCTTGTTTGGTGTATTTGGATCTGTGTTTTGATATGGGTTTTTAATCTTTGTGTTAGTTTGTTTGTTGTTCATGTCTATTAGACGGTTGATTTCTAAAATGGGTTTGTTGATTTGGTTTTTTAGGCGTGTATTAGGGTGTGTTCTTTACTCTTTGCTGTTAGGGTTTTAGCGGTTTTGTTATTCAGCTTTCGATATTCGGCTAAAGTTAATTTTTTTTTGGTTATTTTGTGATTCTTAAGTGCTTGATTTTGGATTTGTGCGATAACTCACTCGGAATTTTTTTGGTTTAAATCTCGTTTCTTAAGTATATGTAGTTATTTCAATTTCTTTTAGGGTTTTTGGATTTTGCTGTTCTTCACTAATTGTTTAGGGTATATGTTCCTCCGAAATTAATTGACTTGAAATTCATTTACTCAAGTCAAGTGGGTCACTTCACATTTGGTCTTTAGGGTTTTGAGATCTTGTATTTTATTTTTTTTCTTTTTTAATCACTAGTTTTTGGTAGTAGTTGTTTGTTGAGGTGATTGATTCGTTGGTTTTGGTTGAAATTCCTTCAGGTTTGCAGCCAGTGATGGGAAACAGAAGCTTAAAGGAATTTTACAATCAAGCTTCTCAGATATGGTCTCATCTGGGGTTATTCAAAACTTGGGTCTGATTTGGATTCTCGATTATACCCTCAATGACATCCCGAATAAGCCTGAGAAGTAAGCCCTAATCTTTAGCCCATCTGGAAACTCTTCATGAGTAGATTAGTAGGATATTGATTAACTTGTATTGTTAATAGGTATCTGATTGTAACAAAGTGTGAGTCGGTATCGCCTGCCCTTGAGACGGAGATCAAGGCAGAGATGAAAAAGGAGGATGTGGATGTGAAGGCTGAGGTTAAGAAGGAAGACACTGGTATTCAATTGAAGCCAAAGCCAGAAATGGTTGCTAAATCAGCTGCTCAGATAGTAAATGAGCAGAGAGGAAAGTAAGTAATTACTTACCTTTAATCTAAGATGGTTGAGTGTTACCTCATTAGATTCTGTGGTGCCATTGCGATTTGAGTATGAAGCTCTTATGGTGTGTTGGATGTTGTGGAATTTACTGGATTGTTGATGAATTACTCTACTTGATTGGAAAGTTTAAGCTTTTGCAAATTATTACTTAGGTTCTAATTTCATGCTTAGTGTAAACTGAACTGTTGAAGTCAAATTAGTGCAATAGAATGATTTACAAGTTGTCGAATGTGCAAGAGCTAATGGGCCCCTCTGTCGTGCAGCATGGCCCCTTCAGCAAGAATGGCAATGACTCGAAGAGTTCACCCTCTGGCTTCGTTGAATCCTTACCAAGGGAACTGGACGATAAAGGTCCGAGTTACGAGCAAAGGGAACATGCGAAGCTACAGAAATGCACGAGGAGAAGGGAATGTCTTCAACGTAGAATTGACTGATGAAGATGTAAGCAAAGAAGTTACACATAAGCAAAACTGTGTTGTATTTCATTGCTTGAACTGAGTTGCTGATCATCTGTTTTTTGATGAGTGCAGGGTACTCAGATACAAGCAACAATGTTCAATGAAGCTGCAAAGAAGTTCTTTGACAAGTTTCAAGTGGGAAAGGTTTACTACATATCAAAGGGAACTCTGAAAGTTGCTAATAAGCAATTCAAGACTGTTCCAAATGACTATGAAATGACCCTGAATGACAACTCTGTGGTTGAGGAGGCCAGTGATGAAGGTGTATTTATTCCTGAAGCAAAGTTTAACTTTATTCCAATTGATCAATTGGGTCCCTATGTAAATGGAAGGGACTTAGTAGGTATGATAACCTATAAACCCCTTTTGGAGCTAACATTTAGCGCATCCATGTGGCTTCTAATAACAATTGTTTCTTTCTGCTAAATCTTGCAGATGTGATTGGTGTTGTTCAAAGTGTATCCCCAACAATGAGTATTAGGAGGAAGAGTAATAACGAGATGCTCCCAAAGCGTGATATAACAATTGCTGATGAATCGTGAGTGCACAAACTATATGTTTAGTATTGGGGATGTTACTGGCTTTCATCTGGAATCTAACGTGTAATGTGTATTTGCAGGAAGAAAACAGTAGTAGTCTCTTTGTGGAATGATCTTGCTACTACAGTGGGGCAGGAATTGCTCGATATGGCTGATCAGTCTCCAGTTGTTGCCATAAAGACTGTTAAAGTTGGTGATTTCCAGGGTAAGATAAACATCATTTGCTCATATTCCTGTTATAAAATGAAAGGGTATGAAAAAACTAATCTGATGTATTGTTTCTCATTGTAGGTGTGTCATTGTCATCACTCACCAAAAGTATAGTACAGATAAACCCCGAATTACCAGAATCAAAAAAACTGAGATCCTGGTAAGGCCCTGTTCTTGAGGACTTCCCTTTTCCAATGTTGCTAGACAAGTATTTCTAAAAGGTTTTCTGTTTGTATAGGTTTGAGTCTGAAGGTAAACAGGCCTCGATGGCTTCTGTGGGTGCTGGTTTGAGCCCTTCTCCTAATAGTGGAGGGAGGTCTATGTACACTGACAGAGTCCCCATCTCTCACATTACAAGTAATCCATCTTTAGGAGAGGAAAAGGTATTGCATTATGGTATCTTTAATAATTCATCATTTTATTTAGCCAAATTTGACATTTAAGATTACTTAAAACTGATCTGTTGTGTTGTTTTTGTAGCCTGTGTTCTTCAGCCTCAAAGCATATATAAGCCTCATCAAGCCCGATCAGGCTATGTGGTATCGTGCTTGCCAGACCTGTAACAAGAAGGTTACAGAAGCTATTGGATCTGGTTACTGGTGTGAAGGATGCCAAAAGAACTACGATGAATGCAGTTTAAGGTCAAGACATGGCAGAGAATGAAGTGATTTCTTTCAGTTTTGACGTAGCCACTATCCTAACCTTTTTCATCTGACATTTCAGATATATTATGAATGCGAAAATTTCTGATGCTAGCAGTGAAGCCTGGGTTTCTACTTTCAATGATCAAGCTGAGAAAATTATTGGGTGCTCGGCAGATGAGCTTGACAAGATGAAATCAGAGGTGGGTGGGTGACCAATTAGTTCAAATTCTGAACAAGTGTTGCAATAAACTTCCTACAGTAAAAATATTTGCTTCTAGTTTAACTCATTTCAAGCCAAAATTCTAAGTCTTCCAATGTGTCTGATTTTTTTCTTCAGGAAGGGGAAGAAAATCTTTACCAGATGAAGCTAAAGGAAGCTACTTGGGTGCCTCATCATTTTCGAGTTAGCGTGGTGCAAAATGAGTACATGAACGAGAAAAGACAAAGGATAACTGTTAGATCAGTTGCCCCGCTCGATTTTGCAGCTGAAACAAGGTTTCTGCTAGGCGAGATATCAAAAGCCAACTAAAAATATATGATTCTTGTAGAAAATAGAGCACTGTTTCTGTAATGTGTATGTATCTATTTCCTAGAACTTGGAAGCTCTATTGAGCTCTTTTGTTCTACTGAAACTGCTTCTCTTATAATGTGTATCTATTTCCTGTTACTTAGGAGTTTAACCTCTTCTTCTGAATCAAATTACCTGCAACCATTTTGGAATTGACCCCATACCATAAAGTCTCTATTAATTAAACTCTTAAACCAAAGGATTAATAAGGCATGATAAGCAATGAGCATATGTCAAATCATACAATG